>JAIUND010003881.1:0-13996 GCA_034699125.1 Gisinianus flammeolus | reverse complement strand
TCAGGAGACTCGAATTGACCAGTAAGGTCAATTCCAGGTCAATATCGAAAACATAGCAAAAAAGGTTTACTTGTTAGCCGACGATTTCATATTATTTTGAATTTTGAAAATCCCCACTCTTTTTTTATATAAATAATTTCTATGTGCAGAGACAGGCGAGTTTTGTCCTCATTGGGTTGTCCACATCGCGAGATTCCACACGATTACTTTTGAAGGACGATGAACCTGATGCCCGAAACGATGATCAACACGTCAATCAAACTTGAAAATTATGAAAAGCCAACCCGGAATTTATTTTATATATTCACAAAAATCATACAAATACAAAAAGAGGTGTTGATTTTTTTTCGCGCCAAATTAAAAATTTGATTGGGAAAATATTATATACTTATATAATATATATAGGGAAAATGTATTACCTGTAGGGATTTTGATGGACTCGGAGGGAAAGGAACTGACAAATGAAGGCAAAGACGATGTCAAAAGTCCTTGTTCAAGCGACGATTCCTGCCTCCTCATATATTTTGACGCCAACGTGGCCAATAATTCAAAATGTATAGTAACGTGCCAAAATAAAATACAATTCCTCAGATTTTGATTTGTGAAGAGTTCAAATTTCAATATTCAACATTTAACAAAACACAACATTTTGAACTAAACCGCAGTTTATTACCAGTAAATCCTGGTCCACATTTTCGTCTCACTCGTCAGAAAAGGCGGACGCACAATGACGAAAACTCCAATGAGTGTCAAAATGAAAATTCGGCCACAAAGACGTTTAACAAGCCACACTTTTCCCCTGCAAACAAAAAACAATATTATACCCGGAAAAACTTCGTAGTCAGCAGTTTTCTATAAAGTTTGATCGTGTGGTTTTTATCGTGAAAAGGACAGACTGGGTAATTTGACATTGAATTTCCTTTTGTTTAAAGGTTTAAATGGAGCTGAAAGTATTGTGAATGAAGAGTGACGGACGAACAGGAAAGAGAGACGGCATATATATAGAAAATGGTGAGTATATGGACGGAAGGAGGATTCCATAGAAACGCCAGAGGGACACGACTAATGGTGAGTATTACGGCTGGTCAACGGGTCGGGTCAACCCGAAACCCGACGCGATATTTCTCGGGTCGGGTCAACCTTTTTTGAAATTTTGAAAAAATGACAAAAAAGTCTTAAAATGTCCAAAAAAACATATTTTTGGCATGTAACTCATTTTTCCCAAAAATAATTCGGGTCAACCCGACCCGACCCGAAACCCGTTCGGGTTAACCCGACCCGAGAAATATCGGGTCGGGTCGGGTCGGGTTTCGGGTTGACCCGACCCGATGGTGAGCCTTACTACAGGAGTCCAAATCATTTGCTTCATCTATACACAGTCAGCGAGTTTTCATTCAGCAGACTTTGAGATCGACCCCAAATTTGGGGATTGGCAGCGGGGGATTTCATTATTTTGAAACAATGTCCACCCCGAATTTCATGAGATACACACCTCCATCAAAACTGCGTCCCTTTTAAGGCGCTGTCCATTAATGGAATCCACGTCAGAGGTGAGGGGGGTCTCTGGATTTGTGACCGAGTGCGACCGAGGCTATAAAGATATAATATTGTAGATAATATTCAAAAAGGTTTTACAGAAACTATATCCATAGATTAAAAACTGGAAACGTATCTTACTTACGTGAAAATATCTACTATATACGAGCTATTAGGTAAAAATATTCCATTGATTGTTTCTAAGTAAAAGGTAATCTGTTATCTCTTTGCACCATTAAAATTTTCATAGTTAACTGAGCCGTTCGGCGCGGCGTCACGGCACAGGCCGTACGGCTTACATAACAAATGACCAATGGGGGCGTACACCGGCGCGCCGGACGGCTCTTAACTATATGAAAATTATATTCTAAATATCCATTATTTTTGAGTGCTCGCGTATAAAATGAGTCGTATAGATATATTATCTCGACTTGAATCGTCCATGAACTCTTTTACATCGTACATATATAAGAGCTGTCGAAGAAAAAAACGTGTATATGCCCTACTGCCCTACAACAATTTGGATATCCTTTAAAAACTTGAAATTCACACAGTTCGTTGTGTGAGCATCTCGGGAACATTATTCTAGATATATTAAGGGAAAATAACATTTACACAATTTTTTTACCCATAGAAATTCTAAATGGTAAGTATACTTTAGTGAAAGAAGCGAACTATTCATATTCATTTATGGAAAAATTAATAGAAAATTAATTATTTGTTTATAGATAATTTAACAATATATAGTTTTCTTGTATTTATCATCTGAGCAGCTCTTTAGATATTATATGTGATCTATAGACAATAGTAGAGGACATACAAAATCATCATCATCATTAAGTCGTCGGTCTTTTTCATTTTCATATCGTTGGAAATTATTGACAATGGCCAATTTGTGACAGAACATTTAATTATCGTTTCCCGCACAAATACGAAGTCGCACGGTTTCTATTGAAAGTCAGAAGGAAAAATACTAGACACAGCAGTCGTAAAAACCTTAAAAAAAATCACTACACACAAAATTGTGATAAGGCCCGGAATTCCGCCTTTTATATATACCCAAAACAGTTTGATAAAATTGTGAAATTAAGTACTTGTGTGCGAAAATGCTAACGGAACGAGAAGTTCATTCGAACCTGAGAACTTTTCACATTTTCTCCTGGTGCAGAATTCTTCCATTTCAAGTGGATTTAACAACAGGGAAAATCGCCGTCGTCCAGCATCAAAAGGACCAGAAAAAATGGAGATTCTCTTCCGCTTACATTTGGTTTGGGATTCAGGTTTTGTACTCGGCTTATGTGATTTTCAGATTGGCCCAATCCTGGATTTTCCCCGATGAGTATTTCATTGAAAAACATTTCCCGTTTCATGTCCTTTACACAATTGGAATCTCCACCATCACTTTCATTTCCGGATCTTTGAGAATTTCTTGGCCGAGGGAAAATGCCGCAATTTTCAATCCACTTTTTGATGCCGCTGATCCAAATGGCAAATTGAATGGAAATGTTGAGAGGAAAATCTGGAGCTACACAAAACAAGAAGTGATGGCCATTTTCTTTCCCCATGCTTCGGCGTTGGTTCCCATTGTGGTGGCCTTTTTATTTTTGTACGACCCGACCAGAATTCAATTTATTTTCTACTCTGTCTATTCCGCATACCAAAATGTGTATACGTTTACGTTCTGCATGATCCTGGAAATAATTGTATTCATTAGCATGGTTAGTGTTGCTCATTTTAAACTGTTTCTTCAACTTTTGTTCTTTCAAAACACTCTTGATTCGATGACCAGCCAAATTCTTTTCTTAAAGTAACCGAACAAAACTCATTTACAACTTCATTTTTATTTATTATGCTTTTTGAAAATTCCTAACAGATTTTGTGGTGTTTATATACAGAACTCCGGACGAAAACAACGTGGAGGAAAAGGAAAATCAGGAATCCCTTGAATCGAAAATCCTCCAAGTGATCCGATTTTCTCGGCATCTTCAACTGACGATTCAGCTTTTCAATCGGACTAATTCCTCCGTCATTTTTGGTTTCAAAAACTGTTGCATTTCCATGTCAATTCTCGGTCTGTTTTATGGCGTCAAGTTTCGTCACAGCTCCCCGGCAAATGCCTTTGTAAATTTCTTTACCGCTGCTTATACTATTTTACTTTTCGCGGTTATTTTTGAAAATGCATTCATGATCCCCGCAAAAATTGGGAAACTCAAAATGGGAATTCAAAAGGAGTCCAAATCACTTTCTTTGCGCAGTCCGCGGACTTTTGTACAGCAGACTTTGAGATCGATTCCGAATTTGGGGATTCGCGTTGGGGAATTTCACAACTTTGAAAAAATGTCCACACCAAATTTCCTGAGATACGTTTTCACCAAAACTGCATCCTTTTTAATGATGGCCTCCCGACCGAAACTCGTTTGAAAAAAACAAAAGGCGGCTTAGGCAACACAGGGCAGAACACTGTGGATTCCTGGCGCAAGCTTTGCACCGCTTCACACTCGATTCCGATTCGGAATTTTGAATGAGTTGTTGTCAAAAGTTGCAAGCCATTTCAACACCAAACTCCACATACATTTATCATTTGATGGTACATAAATGGAACTCTGATTTTTCTTATACTGATTTTAAATCAGTGATTTAATGTGTAGTTGTTTGATCTTGAAAATGTACTGTACACACTTTTCGTCTACATTTCCTAGACGGGTGTATGCGTATAGACGAACAAGATTTTATTCAAGCGGCGTCCAACTACTACAAATTTAAAATTATTCCCAATTAAATAAGAACTCTGTTTCACATTACTTCGATCATGCTATACAAAAATAGTAGAATAACTTTAACTAATCCCCTTTACCTAAACTTCAAACCCCTTTTACCTTTTTTCTCACAAAACCGTTTCTTTTTAAAATAGAGCATTCTAAAGTCGTGGTAAACTTTTGCCCCCACCCCCCTTCCTCTATTCCTTGAATTCTGTAGGAATTTTCAGGGATTATTTGCAGACAAACTATAACTTCAACAGCAGCCTCAAATCACTCTTTTTCAAGATCAGAGGGTATCAAAAATGCATTTTTGTAAAAGTCAGGGTATATACAAAATGCCATATATCTGGAAAAATTGATGCCTCGTGGAATTTTCTTAAATATGTGCACTGTGTGTGAAACTACTATTCAAATTGTTTTTGTGAATATGAAAGCCACACATTTCAAATGCGAAAACCTTTTACAATTATTTTGCTTTTCCACGTTTCTTTATTAACCATATATGCAGGAGTTGAAGGAGTTCACATACAAAATTAATTTTCCGGGTCAACATTCCATTTCAATGTCTATTGGACATGTTGAACATGTTGTTTGGGATTAAATAAATTGGACTATAAAAGTATCGTTCTAGTTTTTTTAATATTATTTGGCATGTCAAATGAGTTCAAGACTTCATCCATGATTGTTTGATTGATCAATCTGTATTAGTTATTGCTTGACTGCCTGTAAAAATTAAATTTCATATATTAGAAGAAAGGCATAAAAATAATGTTTGACTTCTGAAAAAAGGGCACTTGACTGGGTATCAGTAAAAAAGACTGCGTACCAGTAAAAAAGGCTGCGTACCAGTAAAAAGGGCTGCGTACCTCTCACTGATGGTACACAATTAACATGTCAATATATCCTATGCCGTATGCACGTTTCCTTGTTCACATCCTGCAAATTGAGACAAGGCACATCACAAAAGTACTACGTACAATTAGAAAAGGCAGCGTACAGGTCACTTGTACGTAGTTAAAATGTTAAAATATTCCCTGTCCGCGTCCTTCATTAAAAGCTTTTGCTTACAATTTTTCCAATTTTTGATTTTTAAATTTGAAATAAAATTGTAAATTAAAAATAATTTGATGAAGAAATTTTTGACGGAGACCAACTATAAAAGAATATAAATTCATGTACAATCCATAGCAAAAAATTCTACACGTAAAACGTCTAGTCATAAAACTATGTACCTATACTCTCGATCCATAAACTTTATACACTTTTGTGAATTTATTGGCTCCCCCCCTCGGAAAACGTTTTCCCTTGCAGAGTTCCTTGCTGTACATAAGTGCAAATTGAATCTCGCCATCTTGTGCCATTATTTCGCACTTGAAAATTGCGTATCCAGATGACGAGATTTAATTGGCACTTATGTACAGCAAGGAACTCTGCAAGAGAAAACGTTTTCCGAGGGGGGGAGCCAATAAATTCACAAAAGTGTATAAAGTTTATGGATGGAGATTACATAAAATTTGTATTTAGAAAATGAAGAATTGAAAATCCACATCACAATTGTCAAAGTTTGTCGCCATTTAAAAGTGTTTGTGCATTTAAGGACTGCATTTCTAACGAGGTTATATTTACCCTTTTCACATTTTTGCAGTTAAAATTCATTTAATTTTAATTTAGATCTCTTTCCCTTGAAATTACACGTGCACGAGTCAATTCTCGTGGCCAAATAATATACAAATCGTCAATATACATATACATATGCGGCGATACATAGAGCAGACTTGAAAAGGACATGCGGAAAAAGAGCGAGTCCACACACATTTGGGAATAAATATGTATAGATACGATCTAGAATTAATTGATGAATCCTAATGAGAAAGTGCAGCTGGATTGTGAAATCGGAATGTCAATGAACCCTCCAAAAATTCCACGTTGATTGTGATTATACAAATGGATTGAGTGCGATTAAATCTCCACACTTGCTCACTTTCACTAATAATGACTAATTATTCGTATTGATTCTCTCCTCTGTTCAGATTTCTTCACTCTATATATTTAATCCTCTCATTTAAACCTCTCGTCTCTGCTTCCTGCATTATATTTGACTTGAGCAGAAATCGTTGCGGAAAAGGATTGAAAAATGAAGGCTTCTATTATATTGATTTTCCTGGAAATTTCTCTGACTGCTGTGACTGATGGGATTTCGGCAGCAGAAATTCCACAAGAACAACAGCAAAAACGAGGAGTGGATTCAGACAATCTGGAAGCCTCACCACAAGTTATTTCTGAATCTCGAGATGGGAAGACCATTTTGAGTCCACTCAGACTAAATTTCGTCAACACTTTCCGGCGACGAAGTCCCCCTGCCAAAAGGACTCTTTCGGAATTCGCTCCACTGGCGCATGGTTTGAAATCCGGCAATGTCAGTATCATCAACAGTAGGACCATTTCCATTCCAAACTTCCATTATGACGGAATGGGGCCAGATGCGTATCTCTTCCTTGGAACCGGAAGTGTCCCAGTGGATGGGCAACAGCTAGGTGATCGAGGCACGAAAATCCCTGATGAATATGGCAGGTGAGGAAGAATCCTCCTTAATTTTCATTAACACCTATATTTCTATCGTATATGAAGACTTCCGTCTTGAAGACTTCAAATTAAAATGTTATCATAATTACTAATTACATTATTACACAAAACGGAGATTTAAATGATTTAATATATCGTTTCTTCTCTTTCCATTTGCCACATTTGTAATCAAAATCAAAAGTTACGGGGTTTTGAAAACATACAGTGGACAAACGCTTTTCCTCAAAATCCCCGCTAATTTGAGTATCAAGAATTTTGATTGGCTCGCCGTTTGGTGTGTTGAGTAAGTGTGAACAAAAAACAAAAAACTTGTTCAGATTTTGAATTTTAAAATATATGTATACAATCACAATTGAAGTTACTCCATTTATTTTAATCTGTAATTTGTCATTTGAATTTTGCAGGTACGCGCATTTGTTTGGCTATGTCCTCATTCCAAAGGATCTGAACGTCCCCGAAATATAATTTAATTGCATATATTTCCCATCAAAATCACAATTCATCAACTTTCCTCTGAATTCGAAAGTGCAGAAAATTACAAACTGTCATAAATTTCGAATAAAACGTTGTATAAAAAAAAACAACATGAAAGAATTATATTTCCATTGACAATTGGAACATTTCTAATATTTCATTGCATTGCAATTTGCATCCCTCCAAATCAAATCAAATACAAACAATCAAACAATCAAACAAATCACAACCACACAATCAATTAGCATTTCTGCATAAAATCTAGTTGAATTACCTACTGAACTAATTTGAGGACAGGACAAAAGTCTGGCTGTGCTTTCCATTTCCATATAGCAGTTCAACGTTCTCTCTCTCTCTGTCTATTTTGTCTATTCCAATTCATTCTTTATATGCATTTACTCTGCCGAGCTCACACAGTCAATGAATAAATCAGTGTGAACTTTTTTTTTTTTTGCATTTTTTGCATTTGGCAATATGACTATCGCAAGCCGGATTCTCATCGCCTCACTTATTCCCATCATCAATTTCTACGCCAATCACTACCGGGAAGAAGATAAACTCCGTGCTTTCCCCAACAATCCATCGGATCTGAATCTCCCCATTGAAGAGACCTTTGATTTCATCATTGTCGGAGGAGGAACGGCTGGTTGTGTCCTCGCTCGAAGATTGTCCGATGCAAATTTCACAGTCTTACTGCTGGAAGCCGGTGGGGATCCTCCTCCATTTCAAACAATCAAACGCGTCTCCACACTCACGGAAAATATTCCATCCATCAATTTCCTCTGGCAATCCGTCCCGCAAAAATATGTGACAAATCATGTTCGACACAATCACAAAAAAATATTCTTCCTTCCGGAAAAAAAATTCGTAGAATGTGTGTGTGTGTGTGTGTGTGTGTGTGTGTGTGGTCCTTTAAATAAATGTGTGACGAGATGTGTGGGAATTTTTTGTTGAAGGTGGTTCCATTAACGGCTGGGAAAATGCTGGGTGGGAGTTCCTCACACAATGGAATGAGTTATGAGAGATCCCATCCATTGGACTACAGGAAATGGGTGGAGCTTACAGGGGACAGCAGTTTGGAGTACTCGAATCTTCTCCAGTATTTCCTCAAGGCTGAGAATTACATGGGCGGATTTCCCTTGAGCAATGGTATAAATCATCGATGCCTTCAAAAAAAATCCCGTCTATAGTTTTTGAACTGAAGACAAATAGACGGGGGTTTTTTTTTTGAGGGATTCTCTTTTGAAAGTTAATTAAACTAAATTGCCTTTTTGAATTGGAATCGTTTAATGTGGTTTAATCAAAAATGAAGGGCAGCACCATGAAGGTGGATTGATGTCGGTGAGTCGACCCAGTTTTGCCCCGGGAAGACAAGATTGGCTGGATGCAGGGATTGAAATGGGGTACAAGATCCGAGATCCAAATGGACCTCAAACTGTTGGCAAGTCTCACAATCTGATTCAATATTTCATCCACTTTATACATATCGTCTGTTAAGTTCACAAAGGAACTATAATTATTTTCCTTAATTTCGTTGACCTGCGCCAAAGGTCAAATGGCTGGAGATGGGGCTTTGGGTCCTTTGACATTATTGTCGGCCATGACCTTTTCTGTCACCCTGAATTGTTTCACAATTTTACCCACAAAGACGGACGCAGTCGTCGCATTCCCGCAAATTAAGAAAAATCGTTATAGTTCGTTTGTGAACTTAACAGACGATATCAGCATTTTGCATATGGATTTTTGAAGTTCTTTTCATTGGATTTTGAAGGATTTAGCCCTTTTGAGTACAATTTGGAGCGCGGGCGAAGATCCAGCTCGTACACCGCCTATGTTCAACCCATTGAGAAGACGCAGGAGAAATTGACTGTTCGACGGTACTCCTTCGTCTCCAAGGTGAATTATATATGTATTCAGTATTTCCCTCATACATTGTAAATTGTTCGTTTCCCACACACATGGAAAATCGAAACTTAAAAATAATTTTCTATACTCTTTGGATTCTATATATAATTTCTAATACAGATTTTGATCGAAGGGAAAGTGGCGCGAGGAGTTCTTTATGAAAGACATGGAATCCCTCGCGTGTCACGAGCATCAAAAGAAGTCATTTTGAGTACTGGAGCCATCATTTCACCAATCATTCTCATCAATTCCGGCGTCGGTCCAGCAGATCAGCTGGCAATTGCAAAAGTATGTACCTACACATATACCCACATTTAATACGATATGCAAATTGGAATTCAAAATGATCATGATCCGAGGATCTCATCAAAAATATGTTGTTGTTGTGTGGTGAAGGTGTCAACGGTTATGAATCGCCCTGTGGGTTTCAACTTTATGGATGGAATCGTGTTCAAACTCTCCCCATTTTTCATTAAAGACCCTTCAAAATATTGGGATATCCATCGGAACTTGACTTTTCAGGATTTTACTCAATATCTTGACACAGGGAATGGTGTGATTAACATTCTCTGAATAAAATTAATCATCCCAAAAGGTTTAGACAGTAAGGTATGTACATATGTGATGTTTGTTTGGTATAAGTAACGAATTTGCATGATTCTTTTTTTGAAGGCCCACTCACACCTGGATTTGCTCAAGTGCACATTGCATCCTCTCGTGCAATTCTAAGGGAGAAGGAACCAGACTGGCCGGATATCCAAATTTACTACATTCCTCAAGGAGGAGGCGATGGAGGTCAAACTTCCTCCATCTCGACGAATGATAATGATAAGGAGTCATCAAAAATCCCTATGGAAAAAGGAGCCTCCGCCGACTGTGTCATCTTTAATGGTCGAAGTCGGAACGTGGGTCGAGTCACGCTCAATGCGAGTGCAACGGGAATGGATGATAATTTCCTTCCTATAATCGATCCTAATTATCTTGCGGACCCTTCGGATTTAGATGTAGTAATTGAAGGTGAGACTTTCCTTTGATTTAATACATATATTAATCCAGACATTGAAAATTGAAAATTCCTGTGAGTTTTGTTCTACAGAATACTTTTTCCCGTACAGGGATTCAATTTTGTTTAAAAACAATGGAGAGGACGGAAGCGTTTAAGAAAATTGGTGCTCGGTTCACACGACGGTCAATTCCAGAGTGCTCCAAGAAAGAGTTTCGATCACGTGACTACTGGAAGTGCGCCGTCCGTCAGAGGACGCTCTCTGCCTATCATTTTTGCTGCACGAACAAGTCATTACAAAAATTAATTTTGTTTCCCTGCCATTTGAACATTTTGATCTCATTATGACCATCTCAAATTTGTCAAATTTGCTTTTTTTTTCTTTGTTACAGAATGGGCCGAAAAAATGATCCTGAATCCGTCGTGGATACTAATTTTAGGTAACTAATTTTAGGTAACTCCGATTGAGAGCAGTGTAAAATCGTTGATTGTGTGGGTTGACGATTTGTTTTTTTTTCGTAGAGTCATTGGGGTGGATCGTTTGAGAGTCGTCGATGCGAGTTCCTTACCATATCTCACCAATTCAAATTCTGCCGCTGTCATCATTATGATGGCGGAAAGGGCAGCCAGTCAAATCATTGAGCAGCATCAACAAAAATGAATCCGGGTTGTGTTTGGAGCTTCAACGTTCTATTTGAGTGTTTACGATTCTCAAAATGAGCCATGCCGAAACTCGTTCTTAATTTACAATGCACATTTTGCAATTCAACATGTGATTAAAATATTCGGGGGTTGTAAGTTGTAATTACAGTTGAATTAATGGAGTTTCATTTCGTATTTGCGGGAAGTTACTAAATTACGTTTAGTCCTCGAAAGAAGTCCGGATTCTGTCTCACCTATCCATGCATGTTTGAATGTCAGACCAAAAATAAAAGCAAACGGCGTCCAACTGTCACACAAAATTTAAATTCAAATACGGGAAACTATAAGTGAATTGAATAAGTACCTGTTACATCAATGTAAATCGAGAGTGTGTGGGGGTTGCAGTATAATTTTAATAACAATTTCAGGTAAGATATGATGAGATTTTGTGGTATTGTAATTTGCATTTTGTACAATCGTAATTCCACAATTTTCGGGAAGTTTAAATTAAATTAATTTCCCTTGTATCATCCAATTAAACTGACCATTTTTGATGGGGAAGGAGACAATTCTAAAGGCGGATGGGATGAGCAAATACTTTTGGCATTGATTTTCCCGTGGTGTGCGTTTTTACTCTCCCGGTATCTGTGTACGGGAATCTTCAGGATTTCCCAGGGGTTTCCAGATATCCTTGGCTGTTGTTCTCCTTCTGCACTCTATTTGATGTGAATGTGTTTAGTCAGGTTTGATTTTATATCATTTTATTCTTTTGGCTCGTCTTTTTCCTCGTTTTCCCACGGGCGATGAACAGCTGGCTTCAAGTCATCAGATAAATCATTTATTGGATTATTTGGATTATTACACCCGGATTTCCAATTTCTATTTCGACGTTTTGAAATTTTCTGGTGGGAATTTTAACGTTGAATTTGATATTTTGATTTTGAATGATTTAGCGGGAGGAGTTAGAAGGACATTGGGAAAGGTTTGTCCATGTCAAAGTGCGTATTATAAGAGCCTTTGAGATGTTGGTCATTCTGAACTCTTTCCACTTTCGTGGCCTTTCATTATAGCATTTTATTATTACTAGCAAGGAAAAAAAAAGACGAAGTCTGACGCCATTCAAATCTTTTTTCAAGGCATTGGTTGACTTCCTGTACAAAGTTGCATGCTGGTCTTTCTTGTGTGCATTGAAACTGAAATCATTTGCAATGGGATGTGAACTTTGTCACGAATTTCAAAAAAATTCATCGAAAATCACAGCGTTCCCATTTGGTCCCACATAATTCCAAATCATTTCCCTTTGTCATTCATAATTACTGCTTTTCTTAAAATAATGTCTTTCGATTGTACGCTCGTTTTTCAAAATTCGAAATGATATATAATCCTCTCATGTTGTCATAGAAAACAAGGGCAAATAGAATTCCTCCTATTTGATTGTTTTTTCTTTTTCGAATTAAAGTTCAAACTCCAAACTATATATATTTAAAAAAATTCGTCGCTTCCTTTGACTTCAATTTATACTTCACCAATCTTTGCAATTCCTCATTGTTCACATCAATGTGAACAATTGTTCATTCACTTTCAGTCCCCACAAAACAGCAGTCGTCTTCAAAACTGTACAAGTGCAATAACATTCCTCCTCAATTCCCTCACGCGGACTACCAATTTCCCACTAGTAATTCCCTCTGCCAATAGATATCCTTGCCCAAATTGTAAAGCATTAATATGAGTCAACCTCCTCCTCCTGGCCAAGCCCCACCTCCACCTCCTCCTCCTCCAAATTATCAACAAGGTCCTCCCCCACCACAATACGTCCCTCCTCCCCCATCTCGGTATGCTCCGCCCCCTCCGCAGTATGCTCCTCCTCCAATACAGTATGCCCCACCGCCTCAGTAATGAAATGATATTTGTTTAGGTACATTTTCATACATATGATATTGACATTAAAACATAATTCCTTTCAAGTTTGTTTCCATATAAGGTATATGGCTCCACCGCCAATGATGATGGCTCCTCCCCCGATGATGATGGGCCCACCTCCGATGATGCCCATGGGAATGGGGATGGGGATGGGAATGGGAATGAATCCCATGTAAATAAAGTTAAGTTCAGTTAGTTCAGTTAAGTTCACAAACGAACTATAATTATTTTCCTTAATTTCGTTGACCTGCTGCCAAAGGTCAAATGGCTCAAAATGGGGCTGAGTCCTGAGACATTATTGTCTGGCATGACCTTTTCTGTCACCCTAAATTTTTTCAGAATTTTACCCGCAAAGACGGACGCAGTCGTCGCATTTCCGCAAATTAATGAAAATCGTCATAGTTCGTTTGTGAACTTAACAGACGATATATGAGTTTTGTACACACAGATGTTGAAATTGTAAATATAGAAATCTTGCAGAAAAGCCATGTGGGAATACTTTTTAATTGTGGCATATGTGTATATACTTTTTGTGTTTGAAGGATGAATCCAATGATGATGGGCGGCATGAACCCGATGATGATGAATCCGATGATGATGGGACCAATGGGATTTGGAGGCGGATATGGAATGGGCTATGGTGGTGGTGGGCACTGCCATCATCACTAATAATAGCACTCACATCTAAAATTCTTAATGCGAAAAATATTGTAATTTTAACAGATATCAAAATCCAAATCCAAAATCCACTATTCAAAATAGGTCATCGCTCAAATGCAACCCGATCCAAATTCTCGGGATATTTAGTTTGATATTTAAATACATATTCATTCAAAGTACAAAGGTCAAAAGCTGTATAAACTTGGAAATAACGAAGCATAGAAGAATTAGGAAAATAAAAATCATTCTGCTCAGTTTCAACGCCGTTTATAAATTATAATTCCTCGCAACGACACACCACAGGAAAGAACGAAACTCCTCGCACAACCAATGAACCACAAACAATGGTTAAAGTACTTACGGATAATTTGGACGTTGAGATCAACGTTTGAAAATGCAGCATTTTACTTGGATATTTACCAAAAGTAAGGGAGCGAAGGGTAAAAATGACCAGGGGGTAAAAATGACCACCGACGTTAAAGTTAAATAATAATTAAACTACTGACAATAATTT
>JAIUND010003880.1:0-14008 GCA_034699125.1 Gisinianus flammeolus | reverse complement strand
GTTTGTCCGAGTTGACCTGCTCTGGAGGTCAAAGTATTAGAGATAGAGCTTTTGGTCAAGCGACATTATTGTTCGTCATGACCTGCTCTACAACAATGTCGCTTGACCCAAAGCTCCATCTCTAATACTTTGACCTCCAGAGCAGGTCAACCCCAGTCAAACGAAATGAAGGAAAATAATTATAGTTCGTTTTTGAACTTAACAGACGATACATACAATTCACTTTAAAAATATGTATGTACTATGTATACACACAGTCATCAGCCTAGTATGTAAATACATATCGTCTGCTAAGTTCACAAAGGAACTATAATTATTTTCCTTAATTTCGTTGACCTGCTCCAAAGGTCAAATGACTGGAGATGGGTCTTTGGGTCCTTCGACATGATTGTCTGCCATGACCTTTTCAGTCACCCTGAATTTTGTCATCATTTTACCCGCAAAGACGGACGCAGTAGTAACATTTCCTCAAATTAAGGAAAATCGTTATAGTTCGTTTGCGAACTTAGCAGACGATATGAACATTACTATGTATGTATGTTCATTGTTCATACATACATACATAGTTTCGATAGTGTTTGTTTTCATGTTTTCAGACTTGTTGAGTGAGAGGACCGAGTCAAATACATATATGCACTTGAATACCATATATGTACTTATTAATATGTCCTTTAAAAAGACGGTCGGTGCATTTCCTGTACCAATATGGAATTATTATTATTATTATGTATCGTATACTGCTTACACACAAACACCACACAAAGTACATAATAAAGTAATAAAGTATTAATAATAAATATAGTAATGGAAATGGATAATGGATCGAGTGGAAGTGGACGTGGACGTGGAATGAATGTGTAGATAAATCCACAGTGAGGAAAATGAAAATGTATATTCAATGAGACTGCATGCTATACTTTTGCATCATTTGCATTCTGAATCCTTTCTGACTTTCCGTCTTTCTTCCGTCTGCGTCTTCTATGAATGATACACACGTTGATAAATAATCGATTAATTCTATGACAATCTCATCATCGGCGCGTCCGTATAAACTCATATGTGTGCAGAACAAAATGCATCGTCCGGGGCCAAAAAAAGTTACGAGGTTTTGCAAGTTATAGACGACGATATATAGAAAAGCTGGAAGTGTGGAAGTGGGTTGAGTTTTCACTCATGATTTTTCATAGGAAAGAAAGTCATGTGTGTTTGCGGTATATATGAACAAAAACAGGAGGAATTGGATATGAAATATGAAAAAATCCTGTTGGAATCTGAGGATAATTTAATTCCTTGTGTGAACATATCTGCATTTGACTTTCCTTGCAGAAAATCGTTTAGAATTCCTTCACAAATACATATATAATGATATTTAATCTGAAATCCCCGCGCGTGCATAACTTGACCAATGCAGGAAAACAGATGACAGATGACAGAATGAATTGTAATCCAATCCAATGGATTACATTTAATTTGAATAAACAACCGAATAATGAGATGAGAGACGAGAAACATTAAGCAAACATCGAGTTAATTAAAATCCCACACATATATCTATAGCGTTATGGTATATGGCCCGACACTATAGAACTATAGATACAAGCGTCAAAAAGACCCGGAGGACACTATTCAATACTCAATACCCGGATATTATCACAGTACATACGGTAAGAGCTTTGTTGCATTGGAATTTTAACATAATGCGCATTAAATACTGTGACAGTGAATGTGAAGCAACAAGCGACGAAGCGAGTGAAAAGGAGCGAGAGCGAGCGGACAAGGAATAAACATGGAGCGCCATAAGCAACAATGTATTCCCCGTTCTCATATAAATCTCTCCACTGTGTCTTTCTTTCCCAACGGATTTCACCCATTTTTTGCAAGCCATAGGTAAATCAACTGTGCAAAACGCAACCATGTTGAAAAATCCTCGAATTTTGCAACATTTCACCATTTGCGTAATGTGAACCAGTCAATTTTCAGCTGACGAGTTCTAAACTCTGCCAATTTTGAATTGGCAAGCAAATGGTGATACATTTATGGACATTTGGTATGGACGTAATTATTCATATGTTGACTAGCAAAGAACGACTTTGTGTGGAAATGAAGAAATTCATGTTGATCCTGTTGAACATTTTGGGTAGTAATTTTCAATTGTTGATATTAAATTTGCGGTTGTTTGTCTGTTGGCTTGTTTGTTTGTATACTGGACGTTTTGGGAGGCTAATAAAACGTGAAGAATGTTCACATGAAAAATGTGTAGCGCGATTGTGGAAATGAAGATACAAAGAACTTGTGAGCCTGTGACAGAGTGACAGTGAAATGATAAAGCCTGATATTTTTTATCAAACAAAGCAGTTGACGCAACATAATTTATTTGGGTGCTTTATTTAATCAGGCTGTTAATGATATGAACGAGTGTTTGTTAATTTGTGTGTGGACGTTGGCAGTATGGATTTCATTTAATTAAAGGAGAATCAACTTCTCACTCACCATCAGCGTCCCATTTCCTCTCGCCAATAAAATAAATATACCAAACAATAACGAACACATTCTCACAGCTCAACGGTAAAAACCACATTTTAATTGCTCAAATAATGATTTGGATTTTCATATTCTTTTGCCTTTGCACTATTGTAATGACGTTTGATTTGTAATACTTAATTGTTGTTAATTATCAGATGACTGCAGCTGCTCCCAGTCGAAAACCGAGTCCACTGTACAAAAAATTGTTTAAAAGTGCGCACGCGTCTATTCTGAAGATTGGGAATGTTTCGATGGTGGTCGAAGAACTCCTTGAGATTCTCGGACCAGAAGATTCCGAACTCATCACCGTAAGTCAATTGAATTAAATCAAATCAGAATTTACATCTAATTATTTGAATGTCTGTGTGGCAGAATATAAATGGGAGCGATCGGAACAAGGCACAAAAGTTGGTGTACATTCTTTCGCGGAAGGAAAGTGAAGCAGCTTGGGAGAGCTTGAAAACAGCGTTAGAAAACACTGCAAATGAAGGGATTTTAGAAATGCTGGAGGAGATTGAACGGACTGAACAGAAGACGTCACAGTCAAATTCCAGTCACCCGGTGCCGTCAGAACCCCCGCCAGAAGAAAATCAAGAGCCGGGCATTGCTGAAATTGCACGAGAAGTTGCCATTCAAATCAAAGGGCGGGATTTGGAGGGACTTTTTAGAAGCAAATTAATGTATTTGTGCAACAAGACAGAAAATGTGAAAGTATTTGCTTACGCTCTGCTCGATCTCGGCGTCATCATGCAAAATCAACTGGAGAATGCCGTAATTATTTCTATCTATTCTTTGCACTATTCATTCAAAACTATAAATCATAGCTGTCATTCAATGTGTTACTCCACATAATAATAATTATATTCGGTGTGAACTCTCTCTCTGTGTAGACATCAGTGGCGAGTTTGGAAGGGAATATGCAACTCTATCGGGTCATTATAAATAAAACTGCGGGAAGAGAACTCATCGACGCCCTACAACAAAGTGAGAATGGTCACATCATCCAGGAAATCGCCACATGGCTCATTTAAACAGTTTAAACTGCCCACAATAAACAACGGAAGAACGTTCCAGAATTCTCGGTACTTATTCCGTCCAATGCATTAACAGAATGTAAATTATGTGTGAATGAAATGTGTCAAGTGAAAACTTGACTTCAAATTAGAGGATGAATCATGAATCACAGACTTTAGACTTTATCCATCACAATGAACAACTGTGGAATAAAAATTAAAAATGAGGTTGTTATCCAAATTCACTGTGTGTGGAATTCAATAAGGATTTTTCTATGCAGAATCCCAAGTGCCGTTCACATTCGCAGGCGAGACTTTATCTAATCTCCAGTTGTCTAAATATTTTACACTTCTTTTCCCAGCACACACTTCACATTCAAAAACCAACAGAGGAAAATTCCCCTGCAATATTCATTGCTGTGTTTGTTTGTTTGCTTTTTTGATTTGCGTGGGAGTTCACACTGCGATTAGAAATTAGAAATTGTATAGAAGGAGACAAATTAAAACGAAGGATGAAATTGAATATTCAGTGCCTTTTGCAGTTGTACAATTTGTAGAACATTGAGATTTACATTTGCACGACTTTTGCGTCATTGTGATTTTGTGATTGATGAAAGAGAGCAAGAAATGGATCAAATTACATTTATTGGCGTATTTTGTCTATATGACGAAGATGTGCGACTTCTTGTCGCCAACACTGAAATTAAATGAGGTTAGTCAACTGCTGACGAAGACTAATTAAATCACATTCAAGTCACGTTTGCTTTAGTCACATTCCAGATGGATTAGAAAGCTGTGGAGCTGTGGACAGAGAATCCTTTCAATATTTCACCTCCTGATTTTCCTTCCTTTCGCAATCAATCCCACACTTTTCAAGTCGCACAACTTTTCCCTGGTGAAATACAAAAGAAATTCTGTATTGAAATTCGCAATCACTAATTTTGTATATGCAATTTCAACGAGTAGTATAAATTCAAGTGTGGGCAATTTTATTCTAATTAAATAGCAATTTGTGACGTCATGAATTCCTCTTCGTCATCATTTTTAAGGAGTCCTCACAAAGTATCCGAAAATGGTCGAGGATCAAAGAAAAAGGCAAGAAATGAAGAGGAAATTCAACTTTTGGCGAGTTTGAAGCCAAAATATGAGAATAAGAAGAAGAAGAAGAGCAACAATCAGAAAATGGCGTTTGAGGATTTGCCACCTTAGGTAACAATACACAAAATTCTCTTCATTGTTCAATCCTTGCCACAGCTATCGATTATTTAAATGTTGACACATATCAAGACGATCTTGATCTTGTGTTATTTACATAATGAGTTCAGAATGTTTTACAAAGGTTTTTGACCATTTTCAGATGAAGACAGAGATTTTGAGGAAATTGAGGACACGCGATCTTTTCAAATGCCGCGTCGTCAGTAAAAAATTGATGGAAATCGTAGGCACAATTATAAAAGATCGTCCAGATAAATAACTCAATTGAAATTTACCTTTCCCCACGAAAATGATGAAACGCATTGCTTCCTTACAAGAAAAAAAGCCAAAAACTGTTCTCGGCCACCAAAAACACTGCATCAATTCGTGGGCTGTTTCATCAATTCCTTGGAGCTTCATTCAAATTTCCCGTTTGATCGGTTTAATTTCCATGAGCCAATTTGACGAGTCTTAAGCTGAGAGCACTTATTTCGGACTTTTTTTCATTTGGTCGGATTATTTGGGTAAATTTCCCACATTTGAAATCTCTGAATTTGAACATCAAACAGAGGAGTGAAGGAAATGGGAAGCCTTTTTCAATGGACTCGACTCTGACGGGATTCTCCATCAACGAATGCAAACGTCTCCAGAAGAGATTCAACCAGGAAAAGGAAAGGCGATGTCCAGCGTGGAGATTCAGAAACTTCATCGAGAATATCCGTCCATTTTGGAGTTGTCAGGCAATCGCAATTAATTTCATTCTGATTAATGACAAACGTTTAGTTTTTTTCTCATCCCCTTTGTCCTTAGAACCTTTTCGTGAAAAAATCCTTAACCTCTGTTTCAATGTGTAAAACGTGTCGTTTAATTCGTTGTTTGTTTTGTCACAGGTCTGCGTGAGTTGAGGCTGAATTTGCATCATGTCTTTGAGTTCAACACGGGTGAAAGGAATCGGATTTGGGATCAAAGTAAAGTTGACGTGAACTTTGACTCGGCTGTCATAGAACGCTGTGCTTTCCAGTTCATGCCAAATCTTCAAGTCACCATCCACAAGAACCCTTGAAATTGATTGAGAGTAAATAGCTAATTAGTAGTGGTCATTAATTTCATTAAAGTTGTTGGATTTAGGTATGAGACCCCGACACCAACATTAAACAAACATGATGCTCCATTCACTTATTTATTTAGAGGATAAATAATAATGTAATCGATATTTGACTAGTAAGCAGGAAATGAATTTTTGTTTAGAAAAGAGGCTGGCTTCATATAGACTTGATATGACTGTAATAAAACATAATTCTTTGACGAGTAATCTTAACTGATTTATTTGCAAGTATTTTCTAATTTTCTTTGACACTTTACTAAACTAGGTTTTTAATGGTTTTCATATTTATGAGAAATATAGGTAAACTGACATGGGGTAAATTGAGACTGAATGTAGGTATTACTTTCAAGCAGTGAGAAAATTATATCTAACTACGACCGGGGCTGATCGTCGTCTGTCTCATTTGGTGAGAGTGATTCTCCATGAGACAGATCATTTTCTTCTGGGGGGAAATGATCCAGATGAGTCGTCGCTCGTTCATTGGTTGAGAAGCATCGGATGATTCTTTTCTTGAGTGAAGAGTTCAAAGATGAACGACCGTTAATTGTGATAAGGAATTTTCCTTGCATTTAATATAATAGAATTATAGATTATTCAAATACTTAAATTGACTTGAGAGAAAATTCCCAATGGTAGATCTTCATGGTGAAGATTTCCCATGGTTTATTTATGAGGCTTAAATTATGTATGTGTACATATGGCCTAAGCAAATACAATTTTTATGACCTCTCATTTGAGGTCAAAGGGAAAAGATAAATTATCATATATGTGTATTTCTTAATCTATGACATGGCATGAACTCGAATATTCTTTCAGAAGGAAAGAATTGACGAAATTTAATATTGATATTTTATACCTACATTTTATCATAGGGTGAAAATTGGGATCATTCATTTTTGGTGTTATTAATTAAGATTAATAAATTGTCTCATTATTTGATTGAAACCAAAACAAAAGTATAGCTTTTCACAGGTTTTTGATTCAACAATATATGCGAAAGCGAAAAAAAAACAGTTCGAGATGCTTTTGAACAAAATGCAAAATAAAACAATACGTAATTCTTTTCATGGTGGAAATATAACAGCTGGGTTTATTCGTTTTTGACCTGTTTTCCTTGTATTTTTGTTCTAAAACGATTTTGAGGTAATAAATCACGAGCAATCCAAATCCCGAAGTCAGACTTTAAGAAATCCGAATTCCTAACCCCGAATTCGGTGTTTTTCGGAGTTGTTGACCTGCTTTGAAACTGCTTTTTGTTTCTAAGGAGTCTGGGGTAAAAAATCCTGAGGAATTCGAATCCGAAGTTAAACTTTAAGAAATCCGAATTGAAAACCTCGAATTTTTGGTGTTTGTCGGAGATTTGACCTGCAATAGACCAAAAGGTGATGATAATGATGATGATGACAGTGAAGTGCGGAGTTGATGAAAGTGGCGCACACAAGTCGAGAACTTGACCCGGGAATAACAAGAGAAAAATGAGGAGTTGACCCTCTCCAACATTTGGATATATAGGTCAAGGGATTTTGGAGCTCTCTCAAGCTCAATTAAAGATTGAGAGATTAATAGAAAGTTGGGAGGAGATAAACGGAAGTGCAAACGAAAAATGGGATGAGATGAGAGACATCAAGACTGACCTCAAGTCATTAAAGTTTGAAAGCGTCATACAGCATCGAGGAGATTCTTTGTGCCTTGACAACACTATACGCAAAGATCAAGATGCTGATGACGACGACTATATAGATGAACAGGGAAAGTGACAATGACCATCATGACAATGACAGTGACAGTTGTCACGGGGACCATATAGAGAGGGACAGACATGCCCAAAACGATTACATTTTATGTACCAATAAATTTCAGACATGTCTGACAAGTTTCGAATTTGCCCTAAGGGCCTTTTTAAATATATATATATATTTAATAATAATTAAAAATGAAAAGAATTATTACAAATCCAATACCATAATATTTAATCACATGTAATGTATTATGAGATTTGTTTATTTTTTATTATATATCGTCGATTAAGGAACGAAAGGTTCCATATATTTAGGCCACGCCCCTTTGCTAATGTAAATCAAGTACGATGCCCCGCCCATTAAAAATATATAGAACCTTTCGTTCCTTAATCGACGATATGATTATTTATTATTTTAACAATTATAATTTCTCATAATTTCTCATATACAATTACAATTACAATTTCTCATTGCGACTGAATTGCTCACTTTCCTCTCATTTGACGAAGAATTTCTTCATCCAAAATTGCTATAGACATCCTTTAAACAAGGAACCCACAGTGGTCAGTCCGACAGGAATGGGACCACCGGCATGTCCACTGATTTCCGGCCCGGCAATACAAGCACTCTCCCCATCAAAGTTTGGTCCCGAAAAAACGGTCCAATTAGATTTCCCTGTCACTTCATAGGATTGAATGGGGGTGATGATGCCCGCAAATGGGGATCGATCCACAAATGTCTCTTTCCCTCCAAACGATACATGTGGATAAAGACTTATTGCATCAATATTCGTATCTCGAGATCCACAAAACCGGAAAGATTTGAAAGGAAAAGTGGAATTGTTCGTACATTTCAGTGTAGCGTTTGGTGAATTGAATAGACTCGCATATCCATTTGCGTAGTCTGTCACGTTGAAAGCTAACCATCTGAAATTAACAAACAACTATATAGTAAATAATCTAGTTTTTTTTGTATAGAGGAGGACGGGGTAAAAATGACTACCAAAAGTTTTTCACATTTACGCGAATTGTAATGAAGGAATTGGGATTGTGAATGCGTCTCACACGAGAGATTGACTCATTTTGTCTATATATATGTCGACGACTCATTTAGTTTTTCTTCAATTTTTAATTTATTCTCGTAGATATTTAACTTGTAAAAAGGGTCTCCAAAACGATACAGCGGGTAAAAATGACCACCTTCTGTACAAAGTGTCTTTCATTTGGTTCTCGTGTTCCAGGATTTTTTGCAAGCTGATTTGGTGCAATGGCAAGCAAATAAAAGTCTTAATGGGTTAAAAATATGATTTTTGAAAGTGTTTGTGGGTGAACACACAAGCGAATCACCGTGTTTGCAATGCCATTCGTGCAAGTATTTGTCAAGTCACTCCGACAATATCAATTTGACCTTTGTTCTTGAAACTGCCATCTGAATCTGATGTCGACTGTGGTCCAAGCGTCGAAAAACATGTGCACGACAATAAATTATATTCAATATAGTTTAATTATCATTTAACGTTAACGTCGGTGGTGGTCATTTTTACCTCGTCCTTCCTTATATGTAGGTATACTGAAGAGAAAAATGTTTGAGAGGAAATAAATGACTTACAATCCGCTGTAACAGACTCGTTGAATTCGGCTCAAATCAAATTTTGATGCGTTTGGGACTTGCGACCGGAAAATGAAGGAATTTCCTTCATTCTCAATCAAACTCTCGTGTAAATGGAGTTCTTGATAGTACGCAGTTGCGGTTGGTGACAAAATACAAATCCCCGCGACAATTATTAGTCCCAAGAATCCAATTTGAATATTTATATTCATTTTGAAAAAATCCCTCTCTTATTGTTCTTTGGTTGATTTAAAGGGAAATTTATAGGACAGGTTAAATTTTTTGGTAAAAAAGAATCTATATATGAATTCTCCAATAAAATGTTTAGTTTATATATGCTCTGTCTGAATTTGAATCACGTTTTTTTTCGAGTTCAAGTATAGTCAATTGTTAATTAATTCTTGATGATTCCTGGAAAGTTTTAGAGATTTGGTCATATCAACAATCCTCGTCAATATAACTGTCAAAATGGGTGATTGATGTATATTAATGATTTAATTTAAATTCAATAATTATATACGACAATGAAACAAAACTCAATGCTCAATGTCATTTCATCATGCAACAAATCACGTGTTCTTTCATTTTAATTCACCACTCACATTTCATTCGACACCACACAACACTTGAGTGTGAATTGGATGCCAAAACCAAAGTTGCACGTAATTCCAACTCAAATCCCCACACTTTGACAATCAAAACTCAAAAAAAGCGTCAACATATGTTATATCAAGGAGAATAGTAAGGGAGTGACGGGTAAAAATGTAC
Organism: Gisinianus flammeolus; assembly: GCA_034699125.1. NCBI lineage: Eukaryota > Metazoa > Arthropoda > Collembola > Symphypleona > Katiannidae > Gisinianus > Gisinianus flammeolus. The sequence continues at coordinate 4,058 of JAIUND010003880.1, read as the reverse complement.
CATTCACTTTTCGGACTGTTGAGAGAATACTATACTCTCGAATTAAATAAAATGTGTGGTTAAGTTTGGCCCCGAGCCACGCCTTCCTCTCACAGCAGTCAAAAGCTGTGAGACTCAATTCCACAAATCATTTTTCATTTCCACATCCGCAGATTTCCCTTTTCCCTCTTTTTTTCCCTTGTGGCGATGAATTTAATGATGTTAATCTGTGGCAGATGCGTATGGGAATCAAATGATGCGGATTCGATGGTTGAAAGGTCGTAGACTTTTGAGAAGAATTCCCGCAGTTGCCCGGTTTCAATATCCAATTCGGAAATGTTCAGTCATCAAATTCGGGGATCAACCGAAAGGCGGTAAATACAACAATTCCCTCCATTTTCCTCATTTTCATTATTATTGAGTATTCCATTAATGACATTTCATTTCAATTCGAATTTGTGGTGGTTGTATTTGTTATGATTTTGAATCCAAAAAGTGGAATCTGAATTATAGTGGAGAAATTGTCCGTGTTGAGTTTCGCTTTGAGTTTCCGGCAGGAGTTGAATTATATCACCTGCTTCAAATTTACCTGCCCACCTTCATTTTCATCATCATTTCCTGATGGTTGTCGTATTTAATCCCTTCGGATTTTTTGACGGAGTGGATTGATTGTTCAATGGTTTCACTTCTTTCCCTCATCGCCATGCTGGATTCAGTTGGACAGGCCATTCCAAAGGTCACTTATACTTTTGACCGCCCTTCATTTGTGGCTGATCATCTGCATTCTCTTTGTTTTCTTGCCGCTCATCGAAGTTCTCCTCGTTCTCAAGTAAATCACAAATATCTCAACCGCATACGCCATGACAATAGTTTCCATTTTATAATTTAAGAGTAAAAAGAGGATTTTGGTATATAAAAAAGTGACGCTCTTTTGACTATTGAAAATTGACAAATTGAATGTGAAAAGGTTGCGAGTTTGGACAAGGATTAAAATGCAGCGGGATTATAATGGCTAATTTGAGCGAGTACTTCAGAAGAAACGGCTCATCATCTAAATCACGTCTTTCTGTCCATGGCGAAAACAAAAGAATGAAATATATCATCACGGCGAGCTGGAATCGCGCGGGGCCTCGAGAAAAATACACCATTTGCACTTCCCAGGATTTTCATCCTCTTCAACGCCATCGACTGGCCTTGGCTCTTCAATGGAGGCTTTTTTTAATTCTACCACTCTTTCTAATATCATCCACATCTATAATCTCGGCCACATTTATTTTAGATTTTTCTTTCAGTTTTTGAGGTGGGTTTTGGACGTGTTTTACAGTATTTTCTGTTCTCTCCCACAATTCTGAGGTACATAAAAACAAACCACAGGAAATTCAACACCTCGAATTTGATTTAAAACCCGGATATAAAACAAAATTTAAGTTTGTTTGATTCTGGGGTAAAAAAATATGCCATGGGGAATCCAAATCTGGAGTCAGAATTACAGAATTGAATTAAGAAAATCCGAATACGAAACCGCGGCTTGTAGTTTTTAATTTTTGAAAAGTTGAATAAATTAAATTGATTAAATTTGCATGTTATCCAAATGGACAGCTAAAGAATTGCGCGGTTCAATTTTTATACTCATCTTGGCAAGGGTCTTGCCCCTTGTTCAGCAATACTCGGGAATGTGAGCGGGATATTCAAATGTTATTTTTATCGATCGCCTTTGGGACGGTCGCATTTTTAGTGGAAATTCTCCTGCAACTTTACATTTATTGATTGAAGTATTGAAAATTTGTTTTACCATAAATATTCTGCAATTATCGAACAAAAGAGTTGAGCGATATTTACTTTTGAGAAATGAAGCACAAATGCCGAATCGCATTTGAACCACACAGAACAGTCAAGGAAATTCAACAAAGTGAATCATAGAATCGCGTGTCGAATGTTTTCTAATGAATACCTTTTTGCATTAAATTGTTAGTTTTCCATGGCAAAGTGAAGGAAAATCGTGACAAGAAATTCCTTCAAGTGATAAAATAATACATTTTATTTGAACATTAATTATAATGTTTGTATATACTATAATATATATATGAAAAAATGTTTGTACTCGTTCAAATACTTCGAGCAGACGAATTCTGGGCTGCAGGGATTCGAGAAGAGGAACATTTTCATTTGAATTTACATTTCCAAGGAATTAATAGACGCCATGACGACGATCAGACGAATTATCAGCGGATTTTTCTATTGTTTTTTGCTTCTTGCCGTCCCGAAATCCGTGGAAACGCAACAAATCAACGGTGCGCAACTCCTTCTTTATTCGTTCTTGAGCTGACCATATATTTTATAATTATTATACAATTATTTAAATTTCCCGGGTGTTTATACAGAGACTTTAATTTTGGACTGTCACAGCTGTTTTGGGATTTGGGGGTTGACCACTGAAGGAAAATGGGTGGAGCCAAAAGACGTTCAGTGCTTTCAGGATCAAGTTCCTCCAAGATTGGTTGAAGGTGGAAATGTGAGCGAAGGCGAAGGCAAAGGGCCCTTCAGAACTGATTCGATATCGGTAAGTAAAACTGGATATTGCGTCACAGTCCGAGGTCGAGTCGCAATGAACTTTGAAATGCCCGCTTTCTCAAGCGGACGTGGACCCCGTTTGGATTTCATTGGGCGGGGAAGCCTTCGCATCCCCATCAAAACTGATCTGAATGGGAATCCATTGACGACGATGAGTTTGAACCGGAAATGTTGGGGAATCAAGGTGACGAGTTTAAACTGCTCAAACCGCTCTTGTCCGACTGGGAAAAAATCATGAGCGATCTCGTCGTGAACAATCAAACGTTCAAATATCGCGCGTTGAGTTTGGGCAACATCCAAATTTGCTACTGCAACAACCCGGGACTTTGCAACGACAGAACTCAGAATTGGGACTATGAAACGATTTATGGGAATTCGCCTTTGTCTATAGAAGACTGACGAGAAAGACAAACGCCTTCTGAGCGCTCTTTCAGCAACCGCCATTCTATTTTCATCCTACGATATTTTGTCTTCTCTTTCATTCTCTCCGCACTTTGAATTTAATTCATTTAATATCCACAAATGGATAAATAAACAAATTTCTTGCACGAATAAATAAATCAATTAAAATTCCACCTCATTTATTAGTTAAACTTTCAACAGTTCAATTTTATTCAATGTTTCGAAAATTATGGCCTTCCAGCTGTCCCTTCGTCAACTCACATTAAATCTGTCATTCTGAGTGGCTGTCGGTACTGGGAATGAAGTCGACTCGTTTCAAGAGTAATTTCATAATTTGAGCTTTGAATGAAATGAAGGTGAGTATTCTTTATCAATATTCATGTTTAGTTATTAGTCTGATTACTCTAGCACTTAATCGACATTACATTTGGGAAAATTATTCAAAGTCGGACGGATTTGATGAATTTGACAATTTGAGCTTGTGTGAGTTGAGCAAACTCTTTACTATAGGAAACGTTTTATGTGCTGTACAAAACTTTCTCAGCAATTTAAACTCTCGTGCTTGCTGTTAGAAATTTATACCATAATATTTGGAGTTCAGAGGCTCATTTGTGTCTAAAAAAAACTTTACATCACTCGACTGTGGTCCTTGAAACAAATTAACAATTAAAGTTTAATTATTAAGCTGCCACAAAATCACAAAAAACGACGGTCCTGCCATCTTTCCTGCAACTCATTAACCTCAGCGCGGGCGTTTTCAAAAAAAAATCCCGAGGAGTAAAGAAAAGAGCAGATCCATAGCTAAAGAAAAGGCTTTTTCCGAACTATTTTTTAGAGGGATAAAAACTAACTAGATTTGTTCCTTGTATGAAAGTAGTGGCCAAAAGTAATTTTTAAAAAATTCTAACTTGACCTGGGGGGGTACTTTATGGGGGGCCGAAAGTTCTATTCTGAGCAAAGTAAAGTACCTAATTTTCATAAATTCCCTATTGCACGAATCTTGGATTTTCTTTCATATTATTCTTCCCTAACCTATTCTACAAGGGTAACATTTTTTAGATTATTTTTAAAGGACCTAGTTTGACCTCTACAGATTTTTCTTACTT
>JAIUND010003879.1:0-14014 GCA_034699125.1 Gisinianus flammeolus | reverse complement strand
CATATATAGAAGTATACATATATATACATATATAGAAGTATACATGATGGTCGACGGGAGAATTACAAAAAAAAAGTCGTAATATTCTCTGTATGAACTGAAATTGTACACATTTTCACTCAGTATATGCAAAAAATATCAGGTAAAAATACTGTGTGTTCTTTCATCATTGTACGGATTTTGTTATACTGGCTGAACACATGTTTTCTCCCGTTCGTCTCTTGCTTTATATGCAACATCCCTGTGCAAGATGATAAAAATAAATAGATTCCAAAGATTTGATGCACATTACCATTTGGATTGGAGCAATTTCATCATGCAATGCTCAAATAACTTAATTCTATTAGCAATTTTTTGTACAAGTCAATTGACTAATAGCTATATACATGTGCATTTAAAAATTCACAAAAACCACCTTCTGTCATTCTTCGTCTATGTATATGTAAGCAATAAGAGAGGCGTGTGTTTGTACGTGTATAGAAACGTCTCCTCCGTATATACTTGGGTTATACTAAACGAGTACAAAGTAAAAACGAGAAACGACAACCCACAATAAAATGATTATATAACATACGAGTAGTATATTATATTATATGAGTGACGGTGGTCAAAAAACAATCCGCTTGACTTTGCTATATATTGTTGTATTACAAAGTAACCCTTTATTAGGTACAATGTTTCAAGGAATTTGTAAAGGAACGAGAAGGACTATAGGTTGTAGGTATAGGTTGTAGATATACATGCGAAAACTGACATTTCGATAAATGGGATTCGAAAAAATTGAGTATCTTTTTCTCTAATAGACTCCTTTTAAAAAAATTCGATTTGTCGTCTGTATAGGTTTTATAAAGCTCATTCCTTTTTGACCGTCGTGTGTATATATAGCTCTACAGAATGAAAAATTAAAAACTTGAAAGAAATAACTTCATACAGCATGTGTGTATATGTACTATGTACAAACCCAAAGTATGCACGTATACGCACAGATATATTGGTTTGAAAAGAAGTTTGGTGCATCTTCTTCTTCCATTAAACTCGACTGCACTTCGACAATATATATAGAAAATATACAATATAAAAATATTCCAATTTTCGTAGGTTGGCAGGAGTTTTCCATATTGACATATATGTGAAACACGCCATAACTAGTGTCATAAAAATCCTCTACTAGCGTTTAAATAAAAATAAAACTCTGCACAAACTTGTAATGCATACAGATTGTATACATATCGTACAGTGGAGAAAGAGATGCGTGTGTGTATGTTCGCTTTTTTATTCTTTACCATCTCTTTATTATACGCGTATATACCTTTTTATTTTATAATAATATAATTGTGTGTATGTATAGAGTGAAGAGGGAACATGAGCGTACATACAGGGTTTTAGTTTAAAAGTTTAGAATACAACAATATTATTATTATTATTCTTCCAACTTTTACAGAGAACCAACACAAGTCAGAATGAGAAACAAATAGCGTCGAAACGATAGTTGTAAAAAAGCGTCTTCATTCTCCAGATATATTATTCTACTGTATTTACAGTACACACACACACACACACACACACACACACACACACATTTGTCTACGTGTGTCTTGTACTTGAGTGAGCGAGAGGTGAGTTTAGTGAGCTACCAGTTACCAATACGCTCCATGTGTATATGTAATGGGATTTGATGTGTGTGTGTGTGTTTGTGCGATGTGCAGTAATGTATATGATGATGTGAGGGTAAATTCTCTCGTCGTGATGTGTACATACGAGCAGATCTATAGGGTTGTCCACATTTTCTTTGGGAGGGAAAATGTGTGTATGTGCAAGAGAATGACGAAGAATTTTCTGGGGTAGGGAAGTTTTCTGAACTTGCTTTAGGTTAGCCGTTTTATAAACCATATAAGGGTCCTCCCTTATATTTTTCCAATGCTCAGCATTTGCAATCCAGTGAGGCTTTGCACAGCGGTTTTTCAGATTGGCAATGTGAGTCAAGACGCAAACAAGTTCACCACTCTACACATACACACACAAATACACACGAGAGGAGGAAAAAAACCTTTAATTTTCTTACAAACTCACTCTGTATTAAAATCTGTATTAAAACAACGGCGGCAACTGCGACAATTTTCAACTACTATATAGTTTACACACACACACATACAGACACACACACGTTCAACTAATCCATATTTAAAAAAACGGGAAAAACTGGACTGAAGAACAATCAGGATTAGAGGCTTGCCTCTAATTTAAAAGTGTCAAAGTTGATTCCGAAGTAAGACGACATATAATTCATTTTTATTTTTACATTTTAACAAAATTAATAGTGAATAATATATAGGTATAGTTATTTGGAAAAGTGTAAATTAATTTGTTTTTGTTTGTCGTAAATTATAAAATCCTATATTATGTACAAGATAGTTAGCTAGTTATTGATATATACATTTTGAATTTCGTTTACAAACATTTTTTTCATGAGGGGTAAAACCATTTATAATTTGTCGTTCCCCAATAAGTTGTGACTTAGTTGAACATGAAAATATATATATCAGTTGAACTGTGTGGTGAACATTTTGTAAATAAATTACTATGTATACTAGGAATTGCAAATTGTGAATTGTGAATCCAATGCAGTCACAGTCAAAAGTCAACGAATGATACGTGTATATACTGCACATATCATAATGCTACACATTGTGTAAAGATTTACAATGTGTGTATAAAGATTAATCGTTCACTATTCATTCTATATACACATACACATATGACTTTATACATATTGAAGGTGATTAGAGAGAGAGAGAGAGAGAAGAGAGTGGAGGAACTTATCAAGCTGACTTTTGTTGCAACAATCTAATCATGCATGACTAATAAACACTTACATATACAATCAAATATTAGAACATTTTAACTAGTTGAATCTCCATTTAATTATATATACATGAACCCTATATATGATGATGAGCTGCTAAGTGTAGAGGATTTTTTTTTCATATATAAAAAAAGCAGTTTGCAAGTGTGAATGCTATACTTATATATTTTGTAATTGTTAATTGTGCACAAATCATTATTGTATTGGTATTATACTTTTTTGTGTGTGTGCAGTTGTGCACATGTTATTATACTTCCATTATATAGTTTGGATCCTCGTATAGTGTTATGATTATATAAATAGTTTGAATAATTTCTAGTTGTAAAAAGTTACGTTTTGAAGAGAGAGAGAGAGAGAGAGAGAGAGAGCGAGAGGGTTCGAGGGTTGGTCAAATACAAGATAAAATAGCAGGATTTTTTGCAACCTATGCACTTTTCTTTTGATATCAGCTGACAGAAAGATGATAATGAATCATGTGTACTAATCTTTTGTATTTTGTATATATTTGAAACTTTTTTCCTTCATTTCTCTACAAACGTACTTGATACCATTTCTATAGTTTCTACAATATTTTGAACTTTTTTCTTCCCTTTTTTTTTTGACTATCTTATTTACACACGGGCATGAACATTTTTTCTGAATGCAGATACATTATTGCATGGGTTATTTGTATAAGTTCCATAAACTCTATTAGAATTATATAGTTAGGTAAGGACGAACATGGATTTTTTTTATCTACATTATATTCTGTGCTACTTCTGTGTACAACAAACTAATTGTAAATTGCAACCTGCATTACACGTATCCAAAACCTCGAGCACTCTCAATAACAATAATGATAGTAATATGTATCACATTCAAGAGTAAATAAATTGTCATTCGATTTTTTTCTTATCTCCTTTGAATTATAATGCATTCATGTGTTAGTTTCGTTGTTCCTCTCTTGATGCTAAATACTATATTCATGTGCAATTAAATCCTAAACAGCTCGGAAGAATTTTGATTCCACACACGTTATTTTTATTTTTGCTCTGTATGCAAACTAAAAATGTCTATCTTTTTTGTTTGTTACTTTGGAATTTATCTGTTGCATATGAGTATATTTTAATTGAAATCATTGACAAGAAGGATATTTCAAGGAAATTTTCCACAAAACTGAGTAATTTAGCTTATGTATATAAAGTTTGTTGGACATATATGTAGGGGGGAAAAGGGAGCATGATATATATATTTTGAACAATGTCAATTACTGTGATGATATCAAAGATCAGAGTGTGTTCGTACATATATGGGAGAGAGAGAGAGAGAACGTATAGAGAAACCCCTTCATTGTAGAATTCCAGAATGTATAATAGTATCGTAATAGAAATATAGTAATAGAAATAATAATTTAATAATAATATACACAAGTGGACGATGATTATAGAGAGATGTTGAATGAATGAATGAGAGAAAGATGCATTTTTATTTCGAGACAGAAAACAACTAATCAAATCGTATTCTCGTGTGTCGATAAGGAGGAAATGGAAATAAATGCAGAGATCTTGTTCTTGTTCTTCTGCTTCTTTTTTTATATTAATTATCACGCAGTGCATACAGAGTTCATGGCAAAAATGGAATGGATTAGCGTCGTGTACATGAAAAAGTTGCTCACATTCGTATACAACTTATCTAATTTGCCACCAAGTCATGGTAAATTTTATACTATATAATCACAAGAATGACGACGACTCTCGACTACTCTCGAGTCGTTCTCTCGCTCGCTCGTTCCTTTATACAGATATCCACATTTTATTTTATATAGCAAATTTGCCAAAACTGTATACACTCTCTGTGTGACCATCAGTTTTTTTCTTCTACTTCTTACAAGATTTGGGTAGTTTTTCTGTATGAGTGGATCAGTGAGGAGGTTAACTTAACCTGAAAGATATGATGATGTGATGTTTATTGCTACATTTTGTGCACTGTCATATATTTAGAGTTTAGGCTTTTGACTTTTGACATTTATATCACATGTATAATATATACAAATGAAATCTTACACGTCACTTGGGCTCCATCATACACTGTGTTTATCATTAGTATTTCATACTGCACTCACTGTGTATTGAGTCCTATTCATTTTTAAAATACTACTCCAATTCCCAATTAATTTAACCCTCAACTGATTTATAATGTTGTTTTTACATCTAATATACTCAACCACTATCCGGATTTCCTTGACTGGACATGGATTTTTTTCCTTTGTTTATCATACTAAACACGTTTTTGACTAATGAATGCTTTTTCATGTGTAATTTTTCTTGTCCACGTGTATAGAACAATATGCCGAGCACTAGTCCCGCACCATCCGATTCATCTTCAATGATGGACGACTCATCCATTTCCCCGGATGACCCTAGGGCTCTTGCTTTTATTCTAAAGGGAAATGGAGGGAGTATAGGGAAAAACCGATCGTCAGATTGCCAACAGGTTGTTTATTCTTTATCAAATGTTTATCAAATAATTAAAACAAATCCATGATGAAATGACTGTATAAATACCAAATCAATTTGCCTGCTCTTAATTCGTCATCTCGTATAATTTCTGGATTGTACAGATGAATCCGAGGACGCCCAAATGTGCTCGTTGTAGAAATCATAAGAAAAATATTCCAGTGAAAGGACACAAACGGTAAGTCGTCTTTTTTGTATACATAGGGACGATTTCTGCCAGCATGCTATTGAGTAATTGCTGATAATAAATAAAATCTATACTTAATTACAGGTACTGTGACTATAGGAATTGTCTTTGTTCGAAATGCCGGTAAGTCATAATACATATATTGTTCATTGCGTACAGATTATAGAATAATAGACTATATATATATAGTTACATAAGGTAACTTATTATTTAGTTGCTTACTGAATTGTTCATGTATACTCTCTCTTTTTCGGACTAATACACGGATACGGACATACAGTCTGACAGCAGAGAGACAACGTGTAATGGCCTTGCAGGTAAAAACCTCTTTTTTTCCATTATTAATTATAGTGTATACATAACACTTCATTTATTTTTTGAGTTTCGAATTGAAAACCCTGCAGTCAAAAGTTGAGCAGGTAAACATTCAAAGGGAAGTTACCTATGTCACAGATATAAACTATAAGCTATACATATTTACATGCTGTGCGAAGCGTGCCGTACAATATACTTATATACAAAGTATATAGAATAGGAACGCACAACCGTTTCAAACTTGCATCTGATTCGTATTACCACTGCCAGTAGGTACCTCACAAGGGTTTGGTTTAGTCTGAACGATCCCCTATCGAAAGTTTCAAACTAAGTACATACATGTGCAAAGTCAAAAATATTTCAGCATCGTTATCTGGATACTCTCCACCGTTTCATATTCCGAGTCACCTATATAGTCCTATTCCCTTTGTACAGCATATGTATGCGAGGATATACTCAAACTCTCAGATTTTGGAAGTTTTACTTTCCAATTCACACACAATTCATATCCAAAGATGTGAAAAAATTATACTAAAATTATACTAGGCTTTGTCAAGTGAAATCAACACTTGTCACTTTGACTGCATGATGATATTGATAAGTGACGAGTGATAAGTTGATAAGCTAGAGCAACTATAAATCCTTAATACAGGTGCATACATTATACCTACATTGTCGTACCTACAGAGGAATACTAAAGTAATTTTGGAGCCAGAAACCCAGCTGTTTTATTTCGTCCAAACTCTTGATTAGTTAAATGTGTACAACCTTCATGTTGAACTATACAATATGTGTAGACATTCATTTTCATTTTGTAAGGAAACTTCTGTAATAGTAATAATAATAATAATGAATATACATAATCTGTGTAGATTCTGGAATCTGCATGGTCGTTTGATATTAGATTTTGTCAAAGTGCAAATATAATAATAATTCTTATCCTATACATACAAAAAGTATACAAAATAGATACAGAGGTGAAAATCATATCGTTTTCCATACAAACTGCATTATTGAATCATTTTCCGTTTAACATTCTCAAATGTGCAATTCATTTCAATTCAACTTTTTTTTTTTTGAGCTGACGAGATAAGAGAGAAAAATGTTGGAAAAAATGAGCTTCCTTGTTCAGATTTCCGATAGTACTATATGTATATATACGTGTGTGCGTGCGATATATTCAGATATACATAAAATTATTCATATGAGATTATACTTGACGACTCAACTCACCACTATAACATGTCGCTCTACTTATGACTTGTATAATATAACACATTTTATGTCATCCCTATCTCTGAGTATTACGAGTTGCGAGTGCAAATGCACTTTGAGATCCAATAATAAAAATATAACATAGAACATTAAATTTCGATACAATACAAATTAAACACGAGTTAGTATAGTGCATAATTGGAAAAAGTGATTTATTCATGTATACATACGAGCGACAATCAATGACCAAAAGTAACAAATTCCAAGTTATTCTTTTTTGTAAAAGGAAAAAAGGGAAAAAATATTGGTTAAATCCTTCAGTTGACAGAAAGAATATTCAAAGTACTGTAGAGAGCGATACAAAATCTCATCAGTTACAATTTAGAATTTAAATACTTGTGATAAGTGGAAGGATAAAATGTTTATGAGATATTTTTAATACATCGATGTCGCTACATAATAGTAATTTGATTACAAAACAAGGTTTTTTGTGCGAGTCACGTGAATAGAGTTTTACTTTTTAATGCAAATCAACCTTTTTTCTAATCAAAATATCCTTTATATATGTTTCAAAACGACAAATGCATAGGTGCAATATAGTTTACAGGGACTTAAAAAATCATCTGATCAGGACGGGAAAACGTGTTACTTTGTACTCTGATTGGACTCTCTTGACATTGACAATTTATGCTTGACAAATTCATTCAATAAATGAATGATTTATGATTCGGCTCAAAAACGATACTAAAAATTAAGTACAATTAAAATGGACTAAAATTCCGAATCAGATCGGGGAGTGTAAAGAAAATATAGTTTGGAGAAAGTCGGCATGAAAATGTTAAAAACATGTAGAAGCATAACAAAAATTCAGAAAATAACAAATTGCTCATTATATAGCTAAAAGTTGACAATATAGGATTTGGATTTGATGAGGAATATCTTCTACCTATAATTCTGACACAATTTTCTCTTATCTCTGTATACTCGAATACTCATTTTGCCTCAATTTACAACGGTTGGTTTCAAAGGTTTTCGACTGAATTGATGGTATACATTTCTAAAGAGTTATTTTCTGTATACTTTTCCAAATGAAATTAAAGCATCGACTACATATTTCACCCTCACAGTATACAAATACGATTATATATGTAGCTAACAAATTAAAATGGCTAAAAATGTGTACAAGGATATCATTTAGTTACACAGAAACACTACAAACATATTATACATGCATTAGATAAATTACAATAGAATCATGTATAGCTTAGTATCTTAATTTGATTCCGTATACATAATCGATACATTTGAGGTGTGTGGTATACAAAAGTATAGACTTTTCGTGTCCCATCAGAATAATTCAGAGTGTAGCCCAAGACTCTTTTTACTCAAGTTTAAAGGTAAATCATATACTATACTTTTCGATTGTTGTACCATGAGCGAGCTCACACTGATCGTGAGCACACACTGTACAATCTTATTATACTCGCGTCAACTGTGAAATCGAGTATATATGCATATGACAAAAAAACCTAAAAACTTTTGTAAAAGTTCTCGGGCTGTTCTCTGTACAACAAAAAAAAACTGTTCCCATATCATCATGGCTCTCGGAGACATTTTACATATCAGTACGATGTCCATTATTTAAAAACGTCGTTGCTCTGACTTGCTTATTGTGTAGCACAAGAAGATAACAAGAGAATTTGAAAAATCACCCTTCCAGGTCGCAGTGAGACGCGCTCAGGCTCAGGACGAAGCGAGGGCTGCTCAATTACGTGATTGTGAAAGCAGCACGTCGCCCGGTCCCGCGACCAGGCCGCCCAGTCCTGGAGGAGTATCAATTCAAAAAAATTCTCCATCAGCATCTCCAGAACTTCCTCTCCTCACACCGAAACTGATGCAATTCTCCTCCCCACCAGAGTCTCATTCCCATATGAGTCTCACCCTGAGAAATCCAAAAGAAAATAATGAACTCCTTACGAATCATCTTCAAAAAAGTAGTAGTAAAAGCAAAAGAGTGACGTGGGATGAGAAAGGATACAATGAGGACAATTTCCGAGGAGGACCCGTCCCTTGTCCCATACCCATCCCCAGTCATGTCATCCGAGATAACCCCTTCGCCGCCAACTTCCCCAGCAGTAATAGCAGCAACAATATCAATTTATTTCCTCAAGATATGTCAAATAAATCGGGAGCAAGTGGTGGTGGTGAGCGGAGTCATGGGAGTAGCTCCAGTTTGTCTTCCAATAATAGTGTCACCACCGTCGCATCTTCTTCTGCTAATCATCCGGATGCCACTCCAGAACATGCCGGACCCAATTTTAGACCTGCAAAATATCCACAATTTGGTAAGCTCACAATGACTTTGTCTTAATTTATAATTTAAAATTACAATCCCCTATACATTTCATGACCCACTACATTTCAATAAAAATATTTAATTCCAGTTCAAATTTATGTACGCGAGCATAAAAAACTATCTAGAACATACCATGCATGTAGATGATCAGAATTAGCTAAAAAAGAGTTTCCCGTTGCCGACTATGACATGACGAGTCTATGTACATACCATAATAACTCTTTGTCATTCACTCTGTTGGATACACTTCACCCTTCTTGATACTCTTTTTACTAGGCCAAAATATCTGAGTGATGAATTTTCAATTCTAAACAATTGAATCACATTTACAATATGAGAGATGACAAAAGAATTTCATTGTTTATAGCACTGAATTGTGAAGTAGGAGAAAAATTTTCTCTCTCCTTTAATGCCTTTGGACAGATTCAATATGCTTTGTTATACCTCAAGTGCAAATGACATTTGAAATATCAAATTTGAATTTCTCTTCCAGTACATATACAAGACAAAAGCAATGTTTGTAATCATAATTGTAAATGATATTTCGTTGCGAGTATAATCATAAATGTATACTCCACACTTGTATTCACATGAACAAAACGTTTCGAGATATAATAATATGTAAGTACAGAGTACAGACGTAAATATGGTTAGACCAGTGAGTGTGAGACAAATAGTTTTATAATTCCTACACAAATCTCACTCGAAACTCAAGCATGCACACATAAAACCTGAAAGCAATTAAAGTTTTAAATTCTTGCTTCTTCGGTCATTTAACTTTTCCATGTCTCCCCTACAAAGAATGTCTATTCAACTCCACCAAATAGATTGAGCACGTCTTCTCTCTCTCTCTCTCTCTCTCTCGCTGTTGTATCTCTCTACCTCAGATTATACTGAAACCTCAAGGAAGAGAGACTAACAAACTAGAAAATTGTTGAGCATATATCTATATGGAAATGTTTCCACGTACTACATATATACTTACGTTCAATGAGGCTATTATAGATTATAGTACACAATAGACAATATGTACAAGGTGAGTATGTACACACACGCACAGGATTATAATATTGTACCTTCCCCGTAATGCCCCGTATAGCAGTTGACTACACAGTGTGTAGTACACACAAAAAAGTACAAACACGCCTACAACAATACATAGAATGCGAACAGGTAGAAAATACTATGTGAGCCCATCCATCCATACTGATCTATGTATCTGTTTTATAAAGAAACCAAATGTAGTCTCTCTATCTGTAGTCCCGCTTTCATACTATATTTAAGTTCGTATGAGATTTTTTAAGTGCATGGACTATAAAAATATTTTTAACAATTTTGAAATGACTACAATATGCAATATCATCAAGTTTGGAATATGAAATAGCATTATTTTCTCTCTCTCTTCCACAGACACACACATACGATCATATAAATGTATATAAAGATAAATTGAAGTGTCTAAAACTTTTTTTTCACAATGTCCAACTCTCGCCAGTACATATTCAATATGTGATGGGCTGATTTTACATTTTAATGTGTGTGCCTGAGCTCATAAATCATAAATTTTACTTGACATCAGTTTGATACTTTGCAATTTGCATAACAACTCGAATCACTTTAGTCATCATCATCACTTAACATATTGTGTACAAAATTTCTAGCGGTTTATATACCCACGGACTTGAACTCTTTTTCAGTATGTACACACATAATTGGTAGTTGGTAAAAATGAACAGAATTTCAACATTTTTCAGATCTGTACAGGTTTCATGTGAAGCACACACACATGACCATGCTGAATAAAAACGAAATATGTTTTTATTCTGTAAACTGTGTACACAGAAATAATAATAGTTGTCTAAAACAGAATACGCAAATGAATAGTGAATGTGTGTAAGTATAAGTATATATATATACTTCATACAAGTACGGCTTCATTTTTAATAGGTAAAACGCAATCAACGATGAAAATTTTAATTTATGCTTGTAGGTACCATAACATTATCATTTGTTGAAGTCTGTTGGCACTAGAATGACGACAGTAACTTTAACAAGGATTCAACTCAAGGGGGTTTGAATAAAATTCAATAAGATATAAAATTAAATTCAAACCTTGTCATATGTTTTCTTCTCTATACTTCTAATGTGTATCCAAATCGTATATTTAAATTTGTTGAACAGTTGTAGGTTCATATTTAAGTTTTCCTTGTCGTCGTTGCTGTCAGTCCGTCAGTTTTGTTTTTTAATTATTTTATTTCCATGTTAGATGAAGGTAATAGAAAATATTTACGTCTGTGTACATATATATTACATAATTATAAAGATAAATAACCAATGACACACACGATACTTGATACGGTACACAAAAGATTCGACTCGATTCCTTTCAACTTTAACTAATCACTATGATTATCGCATCACGTTCACATCCCCATTTACTTTACTTTACTTTACATACTGCTGTCAATGTTGACTAGTTGTGTATAAGAATATTTTTTATGATACATACCTGATTTATTATTTTCCTTGACTTGTTCACAGTTTCTAACTAAATTGAACGTAATGCATAAACGGTATTTCATTCAGTTACAAGAACTAACAAGGATATTTGGTCGATTTCCCAAACGTTGCCTCGTCCCAAGGAATTTTTGAATAAAGTCAAACTGGACAGGAACTATGCATTAAAAATGCTGAGGGAACATTAAAATTCCACTCTATAGAGTCAATCAAAAAGGAGAGAAAGCATTGTATACTGTATGTATGTATATATATATATATACGTATAATGTAAACAGTTTTATTTTATATATATAATGCTTTCTCTTATTTAAAAAAAAGTCTAACGATTGTCTCTGTAAAGATTTGAGATTCATAAGGAGAATGTCAAGAGATGTTGTTGCATACGAAAAAAGGATAAGGAAAATCATGAGAATATAGTGGAAAAAATATACACATATTTGCCTATTACTTTTAGAAGTACTATATATATGGGGAGAGTATAGGGATGAGTTGGGAATTGGTTGAAATAATTTAATTAAACTTTGAAATAGATTAACTATACGCTGTTCTTATGGAGCTATTAAACATTTAGTTTTCTCCGGCAAGTAATTGTATTTGTGTAGGATACAGATACCAGGACAAAATACATAAATGAATAGATATTATATATAAAGAAGAAGCGGTAGAAGTAGAAGAAGAGGACGGAAAAAAAGATTGGAGAGAGAACGAGCGCCTTGCTCAATCAGAGATTTTACGATTTGCAATGAAAGTGAGGATGACTGTATAGTTTTCCTCTGAACATATTTTATAGATTGCGAATCTCCAGAGTTATTATTCAACACATGGTCTCAGGTCACCCAATTTTACGATACTTTTAACGATTACGAGCTGACGAAATCTACTTCACTTGAACTGTATATATATATATGGATGGGTATTCATGTGAGGGGACTTGACTGACTTGAGAGGCTGAAAGAGAGGAGAGAGAAGAGAGAGAGAAAGACTAGTTTGAGCATCTCTCTCATCATCATCACCTCATATTCTTCCAGTTCTATGCTCCGTGTACTATGTATGTACTCTGACTCTCCTTCTCCGTCTTCACCCCGACTCCCTCCCTCCTAGGTTATACACTTATAATAATACCTAATGCAAAATGGGACTGGAATATGGCAATTGCACATGGCACGTACGCCATCCACGTAAAACACGTAACAAACCTAAAACTCACCTTCTCCAACACATAAACTCTCTTAAAACTGGTTTCATTCCATTTGATTTTCATAGCCACACACACACACACACACACACACATACGAGTCAGAAGGAAAATGAACCAACTTTATGTATTAACTAAAGTCCGAATAGTTTACTTTTTTTACTGTTACTCTTATTCTGCACAAATATAGACCTCAACACCTTCTCCATACTCACATAATCATTCCAGCTTGTATGCAAAAAAAACTTTTGCTGCACCTTTTGCCAATTTTTACCTCGTCTCAACCTTTATTTAACTATGTACGAACGAACACACAGTACACAATCTACTATGGAAGAAGAGAGAGAAAACTATTAACATTATTACAGTTGGAGTCTATAGCATAACTAAACTTGGAACTATATAATGAACGTGAGAGTATTCAGATAAGAAATGAAAGAACAACTTGCACAACATCTTTTACATTCTACTTTCTTTCTCCTTTGGCCTTTTCCGCTTTTTCACGTTTTCAATCGCTAATATACTTATTCGCTCACGAAAAATATATTTACCCATTTTCATTTTCCTCTAGAATTTTAGTCTCGTCGTCTTTTACTGTATTCCATAGTCAGATATATGTAGACATAAATAGGTCAACACAAACATCTTCTTTTTGCCAAATGAAATTCAAATGGTATTTCCATATTTAAAAAGTAGTATAACTTTTGCTCATGCTCTTTCTTATTCAAACTGATCGCAAATAAGTCTAAAAGCAACTAGCTAGATTTTGTTCTGTGCTAATCGTGAGTTGAGTTACTATAAAATAGTAAAAAATTGATTCCTCAACTACTTTTCCTATTTATATATGAGAGATTTCTAACAATCATGC
>JAIUND010003878.1:0-14018 GCA_034699125.1 Gisinianus flammeolus | reverse complement strand
GCTCGACATTCAAACACCAATATCTCTTAATCTAGATCGGCGTCTATGACCCGTTTTTGTATCCACTTCTACATATACTTTCGGGCTCAAATTTCAAGTTTTGATGGAAAAATAAGGAAATGAATGAAAACACCGCACGACTGTATTATCAAAAGGAGTCATTTGAAGTTGTAAATAAAACTCTCTCTCTCTCTCTATCCCAATTTCGACATAAATATTAATAAGGGAAAAGAAGATAAACAATAAAATGAAATGAAAAGGTGTATGTACTTAAACGAGTGTACATAGAATATATATATATATATATACACTTATTTACGCATATGAGCCTGAAGTTCATGCACACAAACTTGTGGTTACAGTTTGGCTTCACACAACTAAATACACATTGTGCTTTTGTAGGTGTACAGTGTGTACACTGTACAGGAAGAGCGAGATATTCAACATATAATATATACATAGGACTCAGTCATGGTATATATGTACACACATGATGTATTGTGGATTGTGGGAAATCAATCAAAATGGGATTTCATGATAGATTAATTGGGATCTTCAACTTAGTAGTATGACATTCCTAAAATAAAATATCTATATGAAAGAAAACATACTACGTACATACGTGTTATGTGTATATGACGGGCGGCAGTTGTTATTCTACACCAGCCAACATGATATGATATAACCTATATATAGCTCAAGATATATTTATATATATATTCTGCAGTGTAGTTTTATTATGTAGTAGAGTACACATAGGACTATGCTTGTGCATGTAGATATAGATAACAAGGTTACTTTAACTTCATTTCGTCCCTGTCGTTTCACATTATTATTTTCTTTTTCTCAATCTAGTTAAGCCTCGTAAAACCCTATACATATATTATGTATATATATAATATATGTATTCTCCATTTTATATTATGATACGGATATGTACAAACAACAAATAGTGCGTATAACTATATATAGTAAAATCCGTCAGTACGTAGGTTTACGCTTTACATAAAACGTATGTAATGAATATTGAGTATATCTTATTATTATTATGTTATTATGCAATTTTCCCTAGGAAAACATTGAATTTCCAGAGAGCGATGTGTCCGTACCCGGTGGTACGGATGAAAAAAAAAATGTATTAGCGATGACAACAATAGTAAAATATATATCTGTATAACATTGAAGGAATATGTACAAGGTTCATGAATATGTGAAGCCAAATGTAAATTTTTAAGTGATATATTGATGTGAAGAAAATACAAGACAGAGACAGGTTATTTATGTATACAGTCAGAATTATGCATGTACATGGAGAGAAAGATATACAATATTTGCACATTTATATAATATATATACTTTCCATATAGACATGTATAAATGTATATAATGTTCTCATACAAAATATTGATCTGTATGGAAGAAAAGCATATGGAGCTCATACATGTGCATAAATATGAAATGAAATCCAATCGTGTGATGGAATATAAAAAAAAATGTGTACAGTGTTTTGGTTGCTTTTGTTGGCCACACACACACACACACACACTGGTTCACATTACATATGTTTATAGACTTTACTTTTACTCAGGAACATGAGTGTATTAGGAGTGTATGTATGTACATGTATACAAGCATCCCACAGCCACAGCATTTTCACACATAATCTCCTTTTCATGTATTGACAACCCAATATTTTCCAGGTGAAATCATTCTTCTCTATTTATACCCATTTACTCAACCAACTATCTACAATCCATGTATAGTCTATAGCAATATCCTGTTCAGCAATATCCCTATACTCCATATCTTGCTCTAAACTACATACATATATATACATGATAAAAAGTACATATACATACCTACCTGTATACCTATGTACGAGGACTATTTGCAAAAGTTCCAAGTTATGCTTTCCTTTTTTCCCAGAGATATTTTTAATCTATTCTGTTTTCCTTTTCGTAGCATGCCTTTGCCCTTAAAAAAAATTTGAAATGAAAACAGAGATGGAAAGATTTGTGATACAAAAAAGGTGAGCTTGACTTGACGAGGAGAAAGGACAGGAGAGAGAGACAGAAAGAGATGGAGTGAAATGAGGAACTGGGAAGAAGAAAGGAAAAGACGTTCAAGTGAAAACAATTTAGCCTCAACACGGAAGAAATTCAAATTCGAAAATGTATATATACATACCCTATATGCATGTATGTAAATCTACTGCACAGATTCACGTATGTATATATATAATTATACTCCAAGTCTCTGCATACTGCATACCACTACACACGTGAACACAAAACATAGAAATGTGTAGTCATGTGTCATATATCTACACATTGTATATGAAAAGAAAGAAAGATTGGTTCAAGTCATGCTTCGGATTCACAGAGAGTTGACCTCGCCTTGTTCTCTTCTGCTATATTATTTTATCTCTCTTTCTTTCTTTCTCAGTGATTCATTATTGAAGACAATAATTCATTGCTGGAACGAATGCACATATGCAAACACACGTATCTCATTTGGATAGTGAAACCCGACAACAAATCAATTCTAAATTTTACATGGACGATGTATAGGAAAACCAAGAAAACTATATAACAAAAGAAATTATGTGTGTGTGTGTTAGATAGGATAGGAGGAGGTAAAAGGTTTTTAATTTATAATATCTTGCTATTATCATCATCAGTGGATGTGGATGGGCATTTGTATGCAAACTAGGTACACATATTATAATATGTTCTTCTCCATTCTTAAAATACATGAACAGAAAAGATTATCACATGCATTTTAATATTAATCGCACCTCCACACACATATAACCTATATATATTTGTACCATAATCTTTCAGGATAATATTTTAGACTATACATTGGACACTAACTACACCCATCATCATCATCATGAGTACTGGTTTTTGTATTGAAATATTGAAATTTTCTTCAATGTCTATGTGCTAAAGGCAAAACATATTGCTATATATGCTCACTAAACATTTACAGTGTACATGTTACACTCAATTAGCCTTTGGTAATGAATGAGTTGACGATGGACTGTAATAGTACCATGAGGAAATTAACACTATAGACGAGAACAAGAGAGAGATGAACAGAAAGAGAGCTTTGGTCTTTGGTAGATTTAATTCATGACATGCGTGTGTGCCCTATACAGGGTTTAGTGGAGAATCCTTCTCATGTATATAATAATAACACTCTGAGACTCTGACTGCTGACACACTGTACTCTGTGTACTTTTGTGAAGTTCCATGTGAACAGGCCTCTCTGTGCCGAGCATTCTAGCTGGAGAGATAGAAAATTAATGTAGGTTTCAAATTTTAATGATGAATTTTAAAAGATCTTCATGACTTAAATGGAGCTGTGAAATGTGTAACTGAATATTGAATAAATACCTTCTATTCTTTCTCCTTCTACAACAACGACGAGAACGAGTATACACGAAAACATACATGTACAGTGTACAGACATGTACAAGTGTAAAATGTAAACGAACCCTGAATTTTAGATCAAATATAAACGATGATGACAAAATAGTCTATTAAATCATATTATAGTATGAATTCAATCAGCAGCTCAACAGACTTTTAACTGAAATGAGTCCCCAAATCAAGATGAGAAGTAAATAAAATGGTACGTCAACTACATAAATGACGGATATTTACGTTTTACATTTTAGAAATCAAGTAGACTGTGTAAGTATATGTGTGTGTGTGCAAATGTATCGCACACAATTTTTACAACACAAATACTTTTAATGTAAGTATAAGTGCATACACATATACATATTATCTATAGTCAAGCTAATTTTAATTATGCTCTCTCGGGCGGTGTCGCATATCCAATCTCATTTAACCTCAAATCATACATAAACATTGTTCGGATTTGAAGATGTTTTCGAAATACTAAAGATAACTATACACCGCCTACTAATGCGATTCTCATATCCAAAAGCAGCATACATGTGTGTACTAATATCTAAGGTTAAAATTATTACAAGGATGAAACGAAATGAGTAAATAGTTTGATGTTAGTTTGCTTGCTGAATGTCTACAAACAATACAAAAAATGAACTTATTGCTCAATTACATAATTAATTATTACTCTCTATACTATAACTTTTAATTTCTTCTTCAATTATGTATATTTTTCCTTTCTCTTTCTTATTTCATTATCCTATATAATCCTATATATCATGTACAATATATATATTTGTACTTGACTAATTTAATTCAGATTCGTGTAGGTTTATTTCTCTTGAATTTCACTGTCGGCTACCACACAAGAATTTTGATTTTGAAAAGACTAATGACAAACAAAATCATCTTTGACCTGCTAACCCATCTTCATATCGATTGAGAAAATGTACAGACGGAATTACATATTAAATAAATTAAATTAGCGACAGACTTACTGCTCAAATATTATATTATACACTCCTTATGCTACTAAACTCTAATTAAATATCTTGCTTATATTAAACATATTAGATATTTAATTATATACCAGAGAGACGGAAAAAAAAATATGTAAGAATATATTTTTTCGTAGGAACATACCGAATTGGAGAAATCCATATCAGTTGACGATGAATATAAATATTTGGCTGCTCACACAATGAAAAAATTAACTTCAAGAAAAGTGTAGACACTCACAGGCTTCGTTAATAGGCTTTTTTGTGATTATAATAATAATTAGTATACAATGTACAGCGTGATTGGATGAGATAAAAAGTAATTTCAAAATTCAATAAAAACCAAAAAAATGTGAAGGAACTTTTTTTCGTGTGTGGATATTGGTTTGAGCTCCACTTCAAAAATTATTTTTGTTTTTGAATTCTTGCGTACTTCCAAGGATCTCTCTCATCCTCCTCAAATACAACAATAATATAATATAAAAGATAAAAAAACGTACATTGCATCGTCTGCACATGTTCTATCTATATCTTCTAAACTTAATTCATTTCCCTAGTTACCTTCTTGTTATTGGTTATATTTTAATTACAATTAATATAGAGTACGATCATTAAAAATGTGATGGATTTTTTCCAAGTCCCACAGTGATTTTTATGATATTAATATGCCAAGACTAGACTTTTGTTTGCAACAACTATAAATATGAATGAACAAGACTATATGCAAATAATATTTTGTAAATTGTTGATGATGAAAATGAAAATTAATGTGAATCAAAATTAAGTCCCTGTTTTTGTTTTCATTACCTTGTATTGTTCCTTGTTGGTCCTTTTTGTAATTGCAAGCGTGAAATAGAGGGGGAAAAGAGAGAATAAATATGTGTATATTAGATCATTATATGCTTGGAATCCTCAAATCCTCATACATTTTTAATTAAAGGAAAATGTGAAACAAAGAATAATTGTACATATTGACTTTCCCCAAATTTGTAGGGAAATATATTATGTAAAAACTCATTTTGAAAATATGGTATGAAATCCCACATGCAATTTAAGTAAGTATTTAAGTACCTGTATTGATTTTATAAGAGGTTAGTAATTTTGTTGGTATATTCCTGAGATTTTTTTTCTTTTGATTGTGAATATATACGTGTGTATACGTTCTTCACGTTTTTTTACCCGTGTCAAATTATTTTTATTGTCAATTTTCCGTATATAGATATTGGAGAGTTTTACGTTGATTGTATTCACAATATAGAGTGTAAAAAAAGGGTTTATTGTATGATAATACTATCGAATTAAAGTTGAGCTTATTGTTAATATATACATATATATAGTTTCAAAATACTGATGTTTTTGGGGATAATACTTTTGTAATTATGGTTATGATGATGAGCGTGACTTGCTTGCAATACATATGTACATATAGTACTGGAAATGTATTACAAAATGTCAAGAAAATATACAACTTTTTTGTGAGTACTGTGAGTAGTCACTTTTCTCGTTAGTAGTAGTACCACATATATAAATATTATATTCAGTTTGTCCTGATCTCATCAGAATTTCCAAATCACTTTTATATACATATAGTAATAAAATTATTTATGATAAAAGCATTTTTAATTGCAATATATCGAATTTATGAATTTGTTCTGAATGCTTCAGTCCAAAAAAGAATAATAATATGGAGAAATTGGGTTGGAAAAAATGGATAAAACCGAGAGATTTCTTTAATTTCTATATACAACATGAAAATTATTGATTAGCTTTTCGCGTACGCTGTGTGGGTGAAAGGAAAAGCTTATAGAAATCTCTCTCGCTTTGAATGAAGCTTTCTTTTCTCCAAGGATATATCAAAGCTCTTGCAATAGAAACACAAATCACTTTCTCTCTCGCTTTCTCTTTGCATCCTCTTTATTTTTTTTATTTTTCTTTCAGTTATGTTACACACAATCAAGTATCAAATAATTTGTCCATTATTCATTTTAAAAAAAAGTTAACATTTTCAGTCACAATCTCATCCACAGTCATCAGTCGAACCGATCGTCCAGCCCAACACTAAATCGCTCATACAGCTATGTATAAAACCAAATGAAAAAGAATGCAAATCCTTAATTAATTAATACCATTATTGAATTTAGTCATCGCGTATTTACATACTTTGTTTTGCTTCTTCATGGCATGTAAAGACTCTCGTTGCTCTCGCCGAAAGAATCCACACTATAAATATAAATAGATACAACACAATTAGCTCAAGTTCAACTTCAATTCTACCAATTGAATGGATAATTGTTCGTTTGGTTTGGTAATATTTATTAAAAATGTCAAGTCATGAATTGTTTGTAAGTATGAATGCGCTGTGTCATTGTCCTTAGTAATTATACTTTAGTCAATGCAAAAATGATGACAGTGAGAAGAGAAAGTCCGATGGCCACAGCCACAATGATAATCCAAGCTGGGATTTGTGGGCGGACAGGCATTTTAATGAGCGTTGTAAAGCCACCATATGTTTCCTCATTTTGAACATTTGGGACATGTAAAATCCGAGCTTTGGCATTCGAACCGATTTTCAGTTCAGGAGTGTCCGATTGTTTGTACAATTCTAAAACAATATGTATAGGAAAAAAAATTTACACACATAGCTTCTGCAAAATTTTACTTTGAACGGGAAGAAATCTCACGTTCCGACGAGAGCTCGAGATTTCATTTTAAACAATTTAAATTCATAATTATTTACTGGCAGTTTCACTGTGTAGACGAAATCGGAGTACGAAATTTGCAGAGTCTTTCTCCCGGAAATGTCGTAGTGGAGGACAAGTCCAGGTCACACATTTGACCCAGTCCAGTCCACAGTGAACAAACTCATCGTCATCTCCTTTGTCTATTTCTTCTTCTAATTCTGCTCCAACTGGTTTATCTCCATTTAAATGATGTAAATCCGAATGAATGTGATGATCTCGATTACTCCGACTACTCAAATTTTTTATTCGAATCCGCTTTTTTTTACTAATTGCATTATTATTAATTTCAATCGTGTCCGACTCCTTCATGGAATTTGAATCCACAAGTCCAATGGGCCATTTTTCGTTTCCCTTCTCAACGACCTCTCGACAACGAAACGTGTTCTTTTCATTATGATTTTGACCCTGTAATATTATATTAGACATATATATAATTCAGATTCAAAGCTTAATTTTAAAATACAGATACATATAGTCATGACGTCATTGGCTCTGTGTGAAATATACTGTGGAAAATATATGTGCAATTTGGAAGTTGTGGATTTAAAAACCTCGACGTATCGAATGTCCATGAAAGTGTGGAATTGTCCATCAATTTGAATCTCAGTCGGAACCTGAAATTCCAATTGAAGTTCAAACACTGGACTGGGCCCTTTCAAATTGATGGTGAATTCATGTTGGAAATTCATCATCCCAGTCGTTGCATTCACAGAGTACAAAATCTCTCGAGGTTCATGAGATCTATATATACAAAATAAAAATAATAAAAAAACGACCTCACACATTCCCCAAACTTATCACTTTCTGTTATCAATGTAAACGTATATACAGATATTTAACGTGGATTTTTTCTTTTGGCTTTTCATTTACCCATGTAAAATCAAGTCCGTTTGATGGGTGAG
Organism: Gisinianus flammeolus; assembly: GCA_034699125.1. NCBI lineage: Eukaryota > Metazoa > Arthropoda > Collembola > Symphypleona > Katiannidae > Gisinianus > Gisinianus flammeolus. The sequence continues at coordinate 5,955 of JAIUND010003878.1, read as the reverse complement.
AGGTAAAGAGAAATTATTTTCCACGGGGTTCGTCATCCTGGAGCTTGTCTGAGCTGACAATTGAAAATCCAAATCATTTTCAATTTGTCCGACAAACAAATCTTTGGTTGTGAATTCAATTTCCAGTTTCCCCTATATAAATTTTAATTTTTCAGTTTGAAGTTTGACATCATTCCAAAAATTGTACCGACTGGAAATGTGGGAATTTTTGTCCATTTTAATATGTATTTATTTATACGTACGGCTTCTTTGGTTTTAATGGGCCGTTTGAATTTACACTGGACAAGATTTGGATGAATCAACTGACAATCATGTCCAGGATTATTGACTGTGAGTTGATGAGTCCAAGTGATATTTACATACGAAGGTAAATGAGCCATTTCCCCGTGATTCGTCACAATGATTTCCATGATGAGTTTCTCAGTGGAGCCCAAAATGTAACTGCTATTACTATGAAGGACTCCTCGAGCTGGATTATGAAAGAGGACATTTAAACTCAGATTGGCCACACAGACATGCTCCAAGGCCAAAGGGGCTCCTTGACCTAGACCTGGACCTTGACCTGGACCTTGACCTTGACACAGAATGGAGATGGGTAAGTAATTTGAAATGGAGGATTTTGCATTTTGCATTTCCAATGGGGATTTGTCATAGAATTGCCCAAAATCCGTTTGATTCCCATTAAAACGAAGGGCTGGCTGGCCTTCATTTTCATTTTCATTGGAATCATCCCGGTAAATTTCATAATGGATTAGACGAGTTGGCCCTCGAGTTTGACCGGTACTTTCTAATTGGAAATTCTGTGTTGTTTCAATGAGCTCCGTTAAATTCTCAGCTTCCTTGAACGTTCAACAAAAACAATTGAAATTAAATTTTACAGTATGCAAACTCTACAAAATTGCATTGAACTGTTTGTTTGGTTACCAAAATTTTTCTCGCTGTAAAATTATAGCAAGTCCCAGACTGCTCAAAGGGAGCCGTGAAACGGAGGACATTTTTTGTGGACGAGAGCAATTGAATAGACGAAGAAGCGGAAATGGTTTGGTGCTGACTGTTAATGTTAATGTTCGTTGCGTTCTCAATTTTTTTCCATTCGAGTAATCTTCTGGAGCGAGTCGCAGTGTCCAATATGAGAGTCACTTTGAATCCTGTATACGATATATGAGAAAAATGAGAAAAAAACATGTAGAACTTTTACACGAAATGTTAGAAGGATTAAATAGATATATGCAGGTTTTTATTGGGAATTACTCAAAGTGTTGGGAAGTGAGATGCCGTGAAAGGAAATGCAGGATGTGACATTGAATTCAGTCACATCCGCCCACAATTCTCGCAGACTTGTCCTCACTTTCCCCATCATGTCCACAAGTGGAATTGTTCGGTAGATGACGACTTGATTAGTCAAATAACATCCCACCGCCAAATCTTTACATTTAATTATACATTTTCACATTTAAATGTCTACATCTCGCACAGAAATCTATTTTTAATTGATGTAAGTAAAAGATAGGTATATGTATTTTGTTTATTGATTATTGATTATGGAGTATACGGATTACCTGGATATTTATTCTGGTCAATGTCCACACCCAACGACAGTGAATACCCAAATCCTCGTATCGAATCATGAACATCACTACTTTTCAGTTTTTGACTAAATTGTAAACCCATTTTACTCCCGTGATAAATGTACACAGAGCCTCGACGTTCATTTTCATATGGAGCTCCGATCGCCACATCTAAAAATAAAAATATGTATATATGTACGGTGGAAAAGACTTCTCAATATTTCATATTTCAATCTTTGACCCTTTCGTTTTCCTTTTACTAATGGATATTTTCTAAAATATATTTTCTATATATTACTCACCATTAAATCCATCTTGATTCAAATCCCCGAGAGAACTCAAAGCCGAACCAAAACGACTTCCTGGGATTTTGTCGCCACAAATTTCTTGTGGTTTCTCATTGAATTTTTCCTGTGTAAATAATTTGTAAACAATTAGATACGATTGCACACACACACACACTTTCAAGTCGCCATACTTAATTCAAGTTTAATTTATTTATTTATACCCCATCACTAAAATAAACAAAAGCACAGCCTTCATCCCCCAAAATTTGTTCTTGTTGTGAAGAAGAAGAAGAAGACGAAGACGACTGAAAATAATTCAGATTCAGTTGAGGAGATGATGATGAAAATGATGAAAATGATGAAGAATTCCTGGTCACATTTCCATTTCCATTTCCATCCTCTGAATATTTGAAGATGGAAGGATGATTTGAGCTTGGATCATTCTGGTACATGAGGAATTCCGGACGGGATTCGTGTTGTTTGAGAGTGTACAAAGGAGCAGCGACGATGAGTTCATCCCAACCATCATTATTTACATCAACTGCACAGAGAACGGAGCCAAAATAAGTTGCAAAGAAATCATCCGGATGTCCATAACCAACAATTGGAGAATCCCCAAGGAGTTCATAAATCACGTCCTTTGATGTCCGATGACGATGAGTCTCATTGGATTGTTGCTCAACCAATGAAAAAATGTAGACTTTCCCCGACAAATTTGATCCTCGGGGTGCACTGGATGCCCATTGAGTTCGGTTTTGATGGGATTTATTAGTGGATTGAAAAAAATTCCCGGAAGTCACTGCATAACCTGGCCAAATGAGGTGTGTTTCGTTCAATTGTGTACTGTGTACACTGTCAAATTATGAGGAATTCTCCCGAAAAATGTTAAAGTGTTACCAAAACTAACTAACCAAAGTATTCAAATTTTCCACCCTCATGTTTTTTCATACTCTCGGCAACCCAAATCTCTGAAAATTCTTTCCCTTCTCCAGCATTAAATCGTTTGTAGTCGGGATCTGGTGTTTCCGAGTCACGAAATAGAATCACCGATCCTGTCCACTCCAAAATCCCTGGTGCCCCAAGTAAAAGCTCATTTTTCTACAGATGTATAATAAGTACACAAAAGAAAAAGTACCTAGTCAAAAAACTAATTAGCACATTTATTTAATTAATAGTATTGACAAATTACGGCAGTCAAATGTAGGGAAAATCCAGCTTGGCCATAAATCCAATCGTGTGTGATTGACGAATTCACTTGTAAGCTTTGTCGAGCTAAATTCAAAGCAAGAAAAAAAACAAAAGAATTGCCTCTATAGATTTTACTGGAATTTCTACATATTTATTGGCTGATTTAATTGAATTATTCCAAGTTACTTCGGTTGACGAGTGGTAAAAGTCGATAAGATAAATTGGAGCCCATGGGAAGCCACGGCCAAGTTTCATTTGCAGCATCCGAAATGATATTTTTCTTGGGGGTCCATAGGCAATATCCATTCACTACAAATCAAATAAACCGAAACTAGTAGCTTCAACAGGAAAAACAAGTTCATATAGTGTGTTTCAAATTGGATCATTTATCTACATATTTTGTCCACCAAACACACTGAAAAAATGGGGCTCATTCTGTTTGGTTGTAAATTTTTGATTGACCCATCGACTGGCACAAGTAACGAATCGATCCGAGTCCCCAACGGCCATGGAACCACCCAACCAACCTCCATGTTTGTAGTCTTTGTGAGCGTGAAAGCGATTAAATGGATCAAAATCACCTGAAATTACCCACAATTCCCAATTATTTTCTTATACTTACACAGTAAATCGCCTCATCATTCCTCAATTTTTTCAATTTAAATTTAATATATAAGGTATTATAAAGTAAATTTTGTTACTCGTAGGATCCATAAAAATGGGCCGACAATCATTTTTCTCCGTTTGATTCCTCCCCAAACTACATCTGTAAATCATGCCTGGCTCATTCAAATCTGTATGATTTGGATGGCTGGAATTTGCTCTGGGTGAACCTATCAAAACCCTGTATAGTATACCACAGTTACAAAAAAAAATCAGTACGTTTTCTAAAACTAATTAAATCTAAAGTAATAATTATCATCTATTATATCTGTACAAATAGTTTCGTCTGACCATCCGGTTGGTCCATTCTTCTCCATTTGGTCCATGGACAAGAGGACAACGGATGCTCCGAAATGACTCTCCTTGTGATCAAAATGATTAGTAATTAAAATGGGACTCTCTACATCTATATTGAATCCAAATACGGACGACTGGGACGACTGTTTTCCAAGTAGTTGCAGGAAAATCATGAGGATTTGGAACCAGTACACGAACAGAAAAACACAAACACATCTGGATGCTCGCACTCTCACTGGATTTCCTTCTCCGTACATTTTCCCTTTCTCTTTCTCTCTCTCTTTTTCTCTCAAATACACAAGGTCAAAAAATCACATCGTTTCTCTTTTTTTCCCCTTAATTCCCTGGTTGTTTTTTATTCTAGAGAAATTAAAGGAATGAGAAACCAAATGACAAAGGCAAATTGTCAATGGGATTTCATCGCATTGAAATTACAAATGCAATTTACTTGTCTACTATAAATATATCTGTACATTGTGAAAAATGAAACTTGGACTAATGTGATAAAATCATATATAGCTGTGGTTGAAATTAAAATTAACTTTTGGCTTTACGTATTGAACTGCCAACGATAAAACTATTGAGAATTTAAGAATGAAGAATATGAAGACCACAAATGAGACATTTTTCTCTTTATCATTATCAAGTTCTTCAGGGGCAGAAAAGCATTACTGGACTAAACTGCATTATATATGGTCAATATATGTTATCAAAACCAGAGCTTCCGGTCAACATTTAATCACAATTTCAAAATTCGTCATGTGTGTGAGTTGTCAGTATTTTAAAGTATAAGCTTTGAACTTTGTTTGTATACATATATGCATGTGTGCAACCGTTTCTTCGTGCGCTCTCATTACAGACATTTGAGCCACATTCGTTTGTCTATGTATAGTTATATACCATATCAATTTTAAACTATGTCCAAGAAATTCACTTTTAAAAACAAATTTCCGGACAAACCAACGGTAAAATAGTGGTTGAAATGTGTTGCAAGTTTTTCATTAGAAATACAAATTGATATGCAGAAAAAGACCCATTTCAATTGTGTGTGGTTGTGCGGAATGGAATAAAATAAATTTTCAAATGTCGTCAAGTCAAAGTCATTATTGGAAATTCACGGATTTTGTTTTTAATTTTGAAGTTTTGAAAATGGTAATTCCAATCCTTTTTTTTTTATATACACATGTACTACATTTTCTATGTAAGTCTATACACATAAAAAAATAATGATCAATTTCACCAGTTTTACTGGGATGAAAAGGGAAAAATTTACATTTGTATTTCTGAAATTTCTTATGGTCGAAGTTCGATGCCGGTCTGTTCGGAAATCCATTCAACGTACTCGGTAACCTGAATAAAGAGTTCACACAAATAATCTCAATTAAGGCATTTTGATTGATGAAGAGTTCAAAATAAACTCTTTTAAAAAATTCCGGAATTTTACATCATTCATTTTACACACACACAATCTTCAATTCCATAAAGACTGCTCACTGAACATCGTTCATTAATTTGCGCTAAATAAAGTTCAACGTTCATTTCGCAAAGTACATGTACAAAATCCCAACGCGCCATGGAAAAAGATGAAATCGAACGAGGGCAGTGAAAGTGAGATTTGAACACTTTCACTGTTCGATTTCACCCTCTTTTTCACCGTATTCAGGGAATGAATACGGTGAAAATTGTTTCGAATTGATTGTTGTGGTTATATAATATCGTCTGTTAAGTTTACAAACGAACTATAACGATTTTCCTTAATTTACGGAAATGCTACTACTGCGCGTCCGTCTTTGTGGGTAAAATTCTGAAAAAATTCAGGGTGACAGAAAAGGTCATGATAGACAATAATGTCTCAGGACCCAAAGCTCCATCTCCAGCCATTTGACCTTTGGGGCAGGTCAACAAAATTAAGGAAAATAATTATAGTTCGTTTGTGAACTTAACAGACGATA
>JAIUND010003877.1:0-14020 GCA_034699125.1 Gisinianus flammeolus | reverse complement strand
CATGATCGTAGAACGTAAGACCTGGCCAGGACGGGTCATGCAAAAGTGTTTCAAATACCTGGAATCACCCTCTGTATAATTTGTCGGATTCTGAAAGAGTTTCTACACTTATCTGTGTATCCGTGATTACAAATATATACTATATGTGACTTACTTGTTCTTGTGGATTGCAAGCGAGTAGGAAAACTGTGAAAGTTAAAGACGCGGAGGTGGTATCGTGACCCTGCATTGGACAATCAAAGAGGTTTATTTTCGAATAACTCAAATTTTGTTATAGATGAGTAAATGAGAGAAATGTGTATTCAATCACTTGCTTCAAACATGAACGTGTCCGTTTCATGGCGAATTTCCGTGTCACTTAAATCGTTTATCCCATCATCCTGAGCGGAAAGAATGAGATCTAGGAATGCTGTCACTTTCCGTTTCTTTGTCATAAAAACATTGTCATCAATTGAACTTGAAGAATTTCCAACTTCCATTTCCAATTTCGGCTCGGTACTTTCATTGGATTTTTGTTTTCCTTGTGCCTTGATTTCTGCCTTCCTTTCTTGTATGACCTATATACAATTTACATCCCAAAAATTGTATCTATGATTGCAAATTCGTTTGAATAAAATGACATTGTTGAATCAATTCCTTTTACCTTTTCTGTGAATCCATGCAAGATTTTGAGTGCTTGAGCATCTTCTTTCCCTGCTGCTGTGAGTCCCCATATAAAATCATAGGACAGCCATGGTCGAACGACTCTAAACTGGAAGGGATGAAAAAACGTTTGTTTACACTTTTACACACCGAATTTAAATTAAAATTCGAAAATATTCACAGCAAAACAATGAGGACAGTAAGTGTGTACGTGTTTACCTGAGCTAAGTATGTCTTTCTGTAAAAAAATCCGAAAAAAAACAAATGTGTTATTTTATATTCCCCACGTGATTTTACTACACAGTAAATGTTAGTTTTAAATATATTGTACTAAAATATGGATGAGTATTTGCTCACCTGTACAAGGCTTGAATGTACGGAGTGTTATAATTACTTTGAGCATCAATCGAAACTCCCATTGCCGTCTCTGTAAAACAAAATTGACAGACCAATAAACTATGAAACTGTGAAAAAGCATGTGAGGAAACGCATAGCTTGCTTAAAATGTCAGGGAGAGAAATTATATGGCTCACCACAAATAATATCCAAAGCACATCTCGTAATGTATGGGGAAATATCAAAGGTGGATCCATCATCTCCATGATTTTCTTTCAATATATTCACAAAGATTTGGGATTGCTCATTAAAAACAGTTTGAAAACCCTCCAGGATATTAAAATGGAAACTCGGTGTGAGTAACTTTCGTCTTTTTGTCCATTTTGTTCCTGCATGTCCAAGTGAACACATATGTAAATTAAATGTAAACTGACATTGACAGAACAGCAATTTCCAAATCCAAATATAAGTGGATGCAATATTCATATTTTTTTTACATTTCTCTACCTTTGCTTATCAAGAGCGAGTCTCCGAGCCAGGGCTTCATCATGTCATAGGAATTTCCTTTGTCTATATGCAAATTTGAGTTGAGAAGCTTTTCAACATCCTCATGTTTGTATGAAGTAAAAAAATTTATGCCTCCAATATATAAACCATAGCGAGGTCCGTATTGAGCTGGGTAGTCCAAAAAGAATCTCTGAGTAATATCTGCGAGATAAAATAAACCCCAAAGAAAATAATACTTATCCCATGAAATTCAACAAACTTCAATGTGTTTCTGTGTCGTCTTCATATACTGATGAATTTCTTACGTTCGTTATCCCCATGCAGATCTAAAGCCGAGCCAAGGAATGGGACACTCGGTGGCCCATAGTGTTTTTTAATAAATTTTGAGACTCTTGTTTCACTCAGAAACTTTTTGTACAGTCCAAATAAAATACAAATAAGTCCAACTCCAAGAGGTGTGATCACAAATTGAATCACCAAAACAACCAATTCCAAAACACCCATGATTATTTGTGAAAAACAAAAATAAATTGACTATATAACTTTATTATTTTCCTATCTTCAAATGTCAGATTTCCAATGTATCTTTGTGGGAGTTGAGCCAGAACTACTGAACAACAAAGGTTGAATCCTGCACGAAAATTCTAAGCGAAAACAAAACACAACGAGGAAAACACTCGCAATAGTTTGAACGAATATTTTATGTAGGTATGTGTAATCGCACACGCATCCAACTAAAACTATAAACTATATGAAATGCGCACAATCTTCTAGGTAGATATTATGTGTGCAGTTTTTTCCTCGAAAATTACAACGTGTTGAGGCGGATTGACAGTCTCTTTGCCTGGGATTGTATGAAAAAATCCACCAGTAAAAACATGCACAGTCGTTTCACTTGTACATTGTACACACAGACAATACTCAACCTTGGAATTGGAATTAATAATTTGAGATCGACTGGACTCACACTGAACTTAACTTATACCTTATACACACACTGTGTAACACAGTCATTGTACGTAAATGCGATACAATGTTGCTCATCGTATAAATCTCTCTCTCTCTCCTCCACAGATATTCAATGGACATTATTTCAAGGTCGACATATATATCGTAACTACAGACATGTAGTGATAGTTGTAATGATGATCACCGGACAATCACTCAGTTGATAAGTCTTCCACGACAAAATGAATACACGACGAGCGAGCATTTATTTTATGAAGTGCCAAGTCATAATTCCATTAATTAACTCATTTTCAACATTTCAACATTTCCTTAGCTGTGTGGTTTTATTTTCCTATTTAATGCTAAACTGTTCGATATTACGACGACACATTACACTAAATTTATGGAGCAATTTTGAGGGAAATCAGAAAAATGTCATTAAAAATCCCAATACACGCACGCACACATCACACATTATTACATTATTACTTCCTCTAGTTTTATCATGACAAATTTGGTTTTGTTTTACATATTATTTAGCGTTGAACTACTTACAAATTACCAAGCGAATCTACATACAAGGGGCTTTTGAAATTTTGAAACGTGTACAAAAAACAGAGAAGGAAAAGAATTCATGTGTTGTGACTTTTCCCACTTGCACATAAACGAAAAATTGACATATTGGGATGTCATGTTTTGAGAGGGGATTAATTTAGTGATGCATATTTGATGGTAAATAACTGGAGCCACCCGTATTATTATTGTGAGGAGGGTAAATCCGTCCAAGTGGGAACGGTGGAACATTTTGATTGGTATGACAATCCATGAGGAGAGGATTTCCATTGTTGTTGTTGATATTCACACCGTACAGATTTGAGGATTTGGTGGGTTTCTGTTGTCGTTCTGGCACAGCAATCAAATCCGACATGAAGGAAATGTATGTGATGGCCAAGCGAAGGGTTTCAATGCGAGACAAACGTTTTTCATACGCAAATGTTGGAACCTACACATACACAGATAATCGTAATCGTAAATTAATTTGATTCTCCAAGTCTCAAATTGTTTATACAAAAATTAATAAGCTATACTCAATTCATCAATTCTTTTTTTTTTAAAAAAAAAATCACACCTTTCGCCTGAGTTTATCGAATGCTTCATTCAAGTTGAACATTCGCCGTCTCTCCCGAATATTTGCTGCTCGCCGTTGAGCCATCGTTGCAACCCTTCGACGTGGTTTCTTGGTAGAAGATTTGTGCGGGCCAAATCTTTATGATATACAAAACCAGAAATAATGTGAATCTCAAATTAATTAAAATGGAAGTTTTTGAGATTTTGTCCAGTTTCCCTACAATAATTAGTTTTCGAGTCCTGACCTTTGTCCAATGGAAGATCCGGAAGTCCTCCCTCCATTACTCCATAAGTCACAGGATGACGGAAGTAAATCCCCCTGATGATACCCAATGGGTTGTCGTTGACCATTGGAGCTGAGAGGACTGTCCCAAAGACTTGAACTGGTCAATGGGCAATTACTCGAGCTCCCTGTGGGTCCACTCGAGGAGGAAGAACGGATTGCAGCAGCAGCCGCGGCCGCCGCCGCCGCAGCTGATGAATGATGTTGTAATTCGGGCGTGTAAAATTGTCCCATTTGAAAAGCTGTCTGGAGATGATGATGATAGGCGAGTTCGTAATTAGCAAAGTCTGTGTATGGTGGGTCTATTAAATGGCCTCCTGAAGACGGCTGACTACCGGCCATGAACAAAACCAACTCGTTTTCATGGAGCTTCTCAACTCTCTTTCACAAACGAACACACACAGACACACTTAATTTGTATTTGAATACCTTCAAACTTTAATTGGAACACACACAAAAGCTACTTCAAGAAAAAACGGTTGAGTTATAATTTACACTGTTTTATACTTTGAGCTCATAAACTCTCGACTGATTTACAAAAGACAACGTTAGTTAATACCATGTAGGGAAATCTCTATCTTTCTCTCTCTCTCTCTGCAGGGAATAATACATAAAAGCCCGAAAATCTCAGAATGCTCATATAGCGAAACTTGGGTGGCATTCTGTAGGCGTGGTTGTGGTGATTTCTTTTATACACAGTAGAATAGAAATTCGAGTAGGGATTTGCGTCGGAGGTGTTGGACGGAGAAACTGAAGGACGAGAGAGAAAGTGAGAGAGAGAGAGAGAGAGATGACGAGAAAGTCAGATACTCATACTTCATACAAAAAAATCCGGATCGGAAATCTCTAGTGATTCAATTAGAATCCCGAGAGTTGTCACATATGTTTCTTATTGTTCCATACTAATCTGTTTTCTCCATTGTACATACAATTGTGCACAAGTTACATACATACTCGTATAGTTGAGGCTGTCATAATTCATCGAGCAATAAGATGCAAATAAAGGGAAGGGAGGGGGCGCGAGACAAAAAAAAGAATCCTTTATTAATTTATCATGTGTTTAATATAATTCGGATGAGCGAGAGAGTGAGAGAGAGAGTGTGTGTGTGTGAGCCGATTGACGATTGACTTTGAAACTGTTACGATTACTAAAATTCTTATCGTTCGTGTGTACACTTGTTCCCTGTTCAACCGATATATTCTCTGTGCAAAAGTAAATATCCGTAATTTTGTTCAAGCCAGAGCGAGAAAACCGTGACAAATCCTTTACCATTCAATTTGTCCACCCCATATACTCAGCGTCAACATCAGAATCAGAATCAGCATCAGGTTTCTACCCCGGATATTAAAGAATATTTTATACTTTCTGAGGGGAGGGATCCATAGAATTGACAATACATAATAGTGAGCAGCATTGTGGAGCTTGTGCTATAGGGAAATGTAATTTTTATACGCAATTTCTATACAGTAGGTAGTTTTGACCTTGGAGATTAAAAGCAAGAACCCCAACAGTCCCATCACAACTCACTCTTTTTGGGCTTTTCACAATATTGGAAATTAGAAAACAAATCTAAATATTATTAAACAGCTGCAAGTTGATATATGTTTCTGTACTAGCCCAATTCCATCATTTATCATATCATACATATAATAAGAGCTTCCCATTATGAAGCAAACTTCAATGTACATAAATATTTTACTAAATATTTTGGGTTTCCAGTCAGTTTGCAAAAGATGAAATCATTTTCTTCGTCATCTCTGGCAGAAGAGAAAAGTGATATTCTCTGCACTGTAATTAATAGAATGAGAACGTTTTTTTTTTGCATTGCATCGCATTGAGAAAGTGTGTAAACTTTAAGTATGAGCAAAATTTTCTAATTTTCCTTGGGATTTTACATGAAAACATATGAAGAAAAAGTTGAATGTTGTGTACGATTTTTATAAACTGTGTGCATTACACGCATGTTGAAGTCCGCATAATGTAGAATGTAGATGTACATGCAGGGAAAAGGGAGTAAAAGCCGATTGTCTCACAGACACAGACAAAAAAAGAGAGAAAGAGAGAGCTGCGGAAGACCAGCCTTTTTGTCAGCTTGGAAAGATGGGATTGGACGTAGGGTTGGCCCTCTCCTTTTCTATTCAATTGATCCCCGTGTGTGTGTGTGCAGAGCAAATTTCTCGGGGTTGCAACAAAAGGACAGATTATATATAATATAATATACTCTTAAATAGATGAATTAACACTCCATGTACATATGTATAAATGAAAATGAATGTACGTTCGAATTCTACAGTTGCAATCAGAGATGAGAAATTTCGTGTAGGCTAAGTATGTACAGATAAGTGTAAAATCTCTCAATTTCAAATTATTCAAAAATTCCGATAAAGTCAACAGATTCTGCGAGTGAAGTAAATTCAAATAAGTAGGTAAATATAAAGTACACAACAACAACAACAACAACAACACAAAATGATTCTCTATTCTGCTAGTTACTATAAATTCTTTCTTTCATATTGTTTAACGATCGAAGACACTTATGAGTCGACAGGTAAACATTGTATGTAAATTACCAGTACCAAATGAGTCGGCCTGTCGGTAATATCTACATAGATATCTATATATTATTGTAGAACAAAACGAACTGAAATCAAAGAAAGCTGGATAATCTGTAAAAATACATATACAGCTGTATACGATCAAATGTCTGTTCTGCTGTGCTGGAAATCTGTGGATAGTTTCAAACAATTCAAAGCCTGAATTATTGAATGAATGTTGAGTACAGCCTCGTGTACGTAATACGTATCTGCATATATGTACAAAAATATGATTGAGTTATGACTGGTTAGTTGCTGTTGTTGTGAAAACAACATTTTGTCTAATTTTCCTTATCATTACTGCGTACATTATGTATCTATTTGTACGTTCATTATCAGGATGTAAAATACAAGTATCAATTAGGAGAATTTTGAGATACACACACAACAAAGTACCTTCAGCTCTCATACAATAATATAGGTATTATTACACATATCGGTAATTATAGTCTTCTGGCAACGAACGACTTAAATTGGTATGTATACAGCAAAGGTAAAATTCTCCAGCTTTATCTAATGACGATTACCCCAAGGAGTCAAGGCCAGGTACAACTTATTAGTACTTCAAATTCCATACAATGTAATATGATAACCATTTGAGTCGACAACGTTCCAACAAAACGTTAGTTACACTCGGTAGTCTGTACTCTGTACACATCAGTCAGAACGAAGACAGAATTATATCTATTACAATTAAGACAAGAACGTTTGTGTGTTGTGACGACGACTGTGAGTGACTGTGTACGTACAAACAATTGGAAAATCATGCAGCATAAACTAAATTTGTACAGGTTCCAATTTGATTGTAGTTTGTAAACAGTGTATATACATATAAGTACTACTAAAATTTCCGATATCTCTCAATCAGAAAAACAAAAACACAGTGGGAAATGTCTTGGATGAATTCCTTCAAAGGGAAATCTGTTATTGTGACCGGGAGTGGACGAGGTTTGAGTTTGAACACACACTTCGATAGTAATACATATTAATATTCTTATAATACCTGCATGGAAATCTCGATTTTACAAGTACATATAATATATAATTCTTCATGTGTATATTTGTACAATATTTTTTTAGGAATTGGTCGTGCTCTGGCTACGAAATTGGATTCATTGGATGCCAAAGTCTTTGCAGTCTCCAAAAGTCCGGATCATTTGGCTACATTGAAATCCGAGTGTCCTCGAATTGAGACTGTTTGTGTGGATTTGAGTGACTGGAAATTAACAAGGGAGATTATACAGAAAATTGAGCAGGTCCATATAAAAAGTTTTGAAGTTGTTTTTTTAATAAATAAAAAATTTTAAAAAATGAATCTTAATACAACGGGAAAGGGGTTTCCCTTGGGGGCTAGGTTTTTGGGGGGACTGTCTTACGAGTGGAGCGAAGCAAAGGGCAACGAGTTGACGATCTATGGAGTTTTTTCTAAAACGTTTTTTGTAATTATTATTTTTTCCCTACTTTGGGCTCGGCAAAACTGGTACGGCTCACAAATACATTGAAAACTATTGGTAAAATTATAATAGCGTCATTTGGATCAACGCGGAGAATCTGAACAATTAACCTAATGCAAAAGCCAAAACATAACCAAAGCAGGGGAAAAATAATAATTAAAAAAAACTCAAAAGATTCTCAACTCGTTGCGCTTCGTAAGACTTGCTCCCCGCAAAAATCTTCGAGCCCCCCTTTTCTTGTCCTACCCCCAAGGGAAATCCCTTCCCCGTTGTATTAAGATTGCTTGCTTAGAAAAGAAACTTCAAAAAATTTCAGGTTGATTGTTTAGTGAATAATGCTGGGATTTCAATACCTGGATTTTTCATGGACATTACGCTAGAAGAGTTTGACTTGTACGTACATCACAACCATTTCTATCTGTACTAAAATACAAAATACACAGTTAAATGTACACCCAATAAAATCCTTTAAAATTTTACGTGTCATTCAATTTGAACAGAACATGTGATATCAATTTAAAAGCTGCTCTTAATGTCAGTCAGATTGTAGCGAGGAAAATGATTGATGCAGGGAAATCTGGTTCAATTGTCAATCTTTCGTCTGTTGTAAGTCTCCAATGAATGATAATGCAATTAAAATACTATCATTAAATTGTACATCGTCCATTTTGTATTTTGTCCATAAATAAATACAATTTAATTTTCTTTTCTATTTATTTACTATATATTTATAACTTTAAATTGTTTATATAGGCTGCCTCAAAAGCTGTCCCATTGGCTTCCGCATACTCGGTAATAAAAGCGGGTCTGGATCATTTGACACGAGTGATGGCTATAGAATTACGTCCACACAAAATCCGGGTGAATTCTGTGGCTCCGTCGACTGTGATCACGGATTTGGGGAGTGAATTCCACGAGAGACTTATTACAAAATATGGGGATGACAAAACAATGTCAATACTCAGTGGATTTTCAGGGCAGGAGATAATTCCAATGGATGATGTGATCAACAGTATTTTATTTCTACTATCAGATTCCACTTCGACTGTGACTGGAACCATTTTACCTGTCGATGGAAGTCTCTCTATATCCTAAAACAAATCCAGTTCCATTCCATTATGAGATGAGAGATGAGAAACTCCCAAGTTTTTTTTTATACATCGTCCTAAAGTGGGACTCTTAATGATAAACGCCTAATTTTAATTTTTTAAATTCGTGAAATTCCAATGGAAATGTAAGTAAACTAATTTGTTTTATGTTTTGAAGTGATTTGACGATTTGATTTGAGTGTGAACAAATATAATAATTTTAAAACACAAAGAAAGAATTATGAATGAAAAAGCAATTTGGTTTTTATTTGTTGGACACAGACCGTGAGCATATTAAATTAGTATAAATATGTTGATAAATTAATGTTTTTTTTCGATTTTACATTAAATAGGATAAGTCGGGTTTTGAAGGGAATGTGGGTTTTGAATTACGTGTTGGGAAGTTCAATTTAGATTGGTGAGGGATCGGAATCAATTCCTATTACTTAATGTACAAGGGCCAAGGTAGACAAAAGGAAATCCATGTAAGCAGTGATGCGAGTGAAAACAAATCCCTCGTCACAATTTCCATAGGAAGTGATTCCTAAAAGTACGTGTGGAGATCGATTGAAAGCATCACATGCGGAAGTGTACAAAGGTTTCTGTGCGGGAGTTGGAGTAGCGGGTTTATTTGGTTTTGATCCAGGTCGATTTGGTCGATTTTGTCCAGGTCTGTTGGGACGATTTTGTCCAGGTTTGTTGGGACGATTTTGTCCAGGTTTATTTGGTCTACCTGGTTTTTGTGGTTTGCCTGGTTTTTGTGGTCTTCCAGGTTTATTTGGTCTACCTGGCTTTTGTGGTTTACCTGGTTTTTGTGGTCTTCCAGGTTTGTTTGGTCGATTTTGTCCAGGTTTATTTGGTCTCATAGGCTTCGCTGGTTTGGGCTTTTGTCCTCCTGGCTGTACAGGATTTGATACTACATCACGGTCCATTTGATCTTCTTGAGCTTGTTTCTCTACTGTCCGGAGAGCTTTTTTTGATTTTGGTGGAGTCGGTGGTTTGATTTGTTGATTTATTCCAGCAGGATTTGGGTTTGGTTTTGGTTGTCCATTTCCATTTCCACTTGGTTTGTTAGGTTTATTGTGTCCAGGTTTATTTGGCTTACCTGGTTTTTGAGGCTTTCCTGGTTTACTTGGTCGATTTGATCCGGGTTTGTTGGGTTTACCGGGTTTTTGTGGTTTTCCGGGTTTATTCGGTCGACCTGGCTTCTGTGGCTTTGTTCCAGGTTTTTGGGGTTTTCCTCCAGGTTTTTTATTATTTTGACCCACAGAAGGAGATGTGACGGTGGCATTCGTTTTGTCATCCACACTTCTAGCCGCAAAATGGTAGTACAAGAAACAAAATTCCTCGGGATTGTTTGCTTTACAATCAATACAAACCTCGGCCACATCCTCACTCACGGGATCCTTCCTCATGGTGGAGAGAACTACGCTCTCAGTTTCCCCATTTCTCATCATTCTCACGTCACAGTCCTCGCCATCCTCACAAACACCTTCCAAGTTGTCATCGTCATCACCCTCTTCAAGGAGATCCCCGAGCTCGTCCTCATCCGTTTCATTGGCCTCCTCACAGTTATCCAATAGATTGTCACACTCTTCGTCTTCGTCTTCATCATCAGATTCAGAAACATCTTCTTCAATGTCACAGTCCTCAGACTCACTGTCACATTCTACATCCGCATCGTCACCCTCTTCATCATCGTCATCGTCCAATGATCGCATCTCCATGTGATTCTCTATTTAAAAAAATAATCCGCATTTAAATTACATTCCGGAATAGTCTGAATTGTGAAACAAAATCATCCTGACGTAAACATTATATATGATGAATTACGTGCAAGAAGAAGTGGCATGTCACATCGAGCTGTAATCTACAAGCGAAAGCAAAGAGGAAAATCAATTGAAATTGTCAACAAAGTTTTGAGTTTTTTTTTAAAAAAAAATAAAAAAATATGTGACTATTTATAAAGGATCTTACGGGACTTCCACTATCAGCCTGACAGGGCCCTTTTGGAGAAATCTCATGACTGCACATCATTTGTCCATTCATCCCTTTATGAATGGAATGACAAGCAGCGTTGGATGCAATACGCAATTTTTTACTTTTTGACTCGGAGAAAACGGTTCCAGCTTTGGAGTAAAAATAAAATCAACAGTCAAAATAATGAAACAAAAATTAAAGGAATATGAATTTCGTGTACGTATTTAGAAATTGAAGGAGTTTTTTTGTCGATTTTATTTACCGGTTGGATCCGAATCACTCCATCCAGCGATTTCAGCGTTTAGTCCATTGAATGTGAGTCCAGTTTGAGACCAATCTGGGATTCGAACTGTTTTCACGTACTCTAAGAAAAAGATTAAAGAAACCAAGTTTCTGTTAGTAAATGTGTCAGTTACGGTTACGAATTATTCCTATATAACGAAAAGAAATAAGGATTTGAGTATTTACTTGTGATGAAGACGGGGGTGGACAATCGGATGAGACTAATGTCATGGCTGCCACTCTCTTTATCGTAGAATGGATGTGCATGGACGGACGAGGCACTTTCACTTTTCTTTTGTACTCCAGCATCTTCAATTGTCATATCCTCAGCCCCAAATATCATATCAATTTTCTTCACACTGAAAGGAAAATGATAAATTATTAGTATTAACGTTTTGCATTTGCATATCCTAACAGTATTTTTCAAGAGTATACATATAAACACGATCCCCACTTCAGTAAAATATAAAATTAATATACTTACTTGGCTGTGCAGTGAGCACTAGTGAGGACGAATGAGTCACTGATTAAAGTTCCCGAGCAAAATTGCTCGTCATCCAAAATGAGAGCAACTAAATGAGGATTGGAGTTGGTTCGATTGAGTTGAGAGAGAGCTGCATATTGAGTCTTGACGAATTCCCTCATGTCCACCTTGGATTTCTTATGGACTCTGTGAAACTGGGGTAAATGCATTGCTGGCAATTCACAAGCCACTGTAAAGAAAAAGAAAAAATTATATCCGTGTAATATTTGTATCCCTATTGGACAAACACAAAGAAAAACACCTGCAAGGTGTTCGTAACTAGGATTTATGTTGGGAATAAAACGTACTTTTGACGGCAGCGTCAGGAGATTCCATGGCGGACTTGGCATTTGTCTTGCTATGAACCTGTGAATTTATACAAATTACATCGGGTTAGGATATATTTCATGGAAACTTGTATTTGGATATTTGTACACATTTTCGTGTATAGATTTTCTTGGGATTCACCACAATTGAAAAAGTGATTGTATATTTACCAAGTAGCCAATACGGAATCCGTGTGCTCCAGCACTTTGATTTGAAGACTTGAACCGGAAAGAGAGTTTATTCTCATCAGAGAGTAAATTGAATGGGGTGACTTCATTCAAATTACCCGAGTACCGTTGAGTCTCTACCCAATCTCCATCGAGAGACACGTAAAGTGAGTCGACTGCCTTTGGCTTACTTCGTACCCGCATGTCAAACACTGTAGCTTGAATTATAGCATCCTCATTTGCCTGGAAGTAGTACAAACAAACAGAAAAATTACATACATATACATAAGTATACGACACGAATCAACCAACAGTCTCAACTGGGAAGTTGAAGTTGTGTATATGAAATACTTGATTTGATATTTGATATTTGATATATATTCTATACCTCAAGGCTCCACACACAATCCATATCAGGTTTATATTTCCTTGGGTAATTAGGACTCTGAATCACTCCAGTATCACCCACTTTGAGATTGACTCGGGATTCTCCACATTTTGAATGGGTTTCTTCTACTTCCTTCAGCCCATTTTCCCCGATGATTTCTGTTCCTGCCACGGATGCCACTATTGACGTACTAACTATGAGAATTACAACGAAATTCATGATATTATCCAATATTATCCGATATTATCCATTGATGTAGGAACACCACCTATCAAAACCTTTTGTTGAGTAATGTATATATATATATGTGTGTAATTGAAACAAGTAAACTGTGCGGATGAGTACAATGATTGAAAAATTAGACTCATCAGTTGCTTAAATAAGGTTTTGACTTGTACGCTCAACTATGTACTCGTATTTTACTATGGATTTCATTGATAGACGATCTCTCGTGTATATTTCTAGTAATAATTATTCATTATTATAGAAGAATGCATTCATATCATCAAATTTAGTTCAATGGAATTCCAGTGACAAAACTGTGTAATTTCATACGTAATATGTATTTGACTCTCATTTTCCCTACGCGCATATATTTCATTATTTTCATTTCATCTGGATTAGTAATCATTTATTCCGACTGTTTATCCCGACTGCACACACCTTTGGCATTACTCTCATGGAGACATTTGGCAAAATAAATTGATGAATCTTGTGTGTCTATGATTATCCAATATAAACTTCATTGAGTAAGGTGGCAGACACAAACAAATATACTAGTCGAGGACACAGTAGACTAAATGATATGGATTGTATGCTTTTGTCGCCTCATTCTTCTCCCTACACAAATTCTATATTTGTCAATAGAAATTGCAAATTTTTGATATTGAGATTCTATATACAGATACACTTCCGCGACTCTCAATATTGTTTCATAATTTACCTATGTATTGATTCAGAATCAAAATGCGGATCATTAACATATAACATAGGCATGAATGTGTGTGCGGGCTGAGTGTGCAGTATTTTCAATGTTCATTACAGATTTTAACATTAAGTCGGTGTACTCTGGTTTATTATTTATGATTTCGAAAGTCCTAGACAAATTGTTTTTTATTCAAACTTAGGCAAATTTATTTTGACAGATTGGCAGAGTCCATTATGAATTTTTTAATGCGCACAATTTCTCTGTACAAGAGAATCAATTTTCTTGGACATTTTCATTTCATTTAAATTCATTCAAAAAGAATCATGTGGAAATTATAGGTACTTTCTACATTGTATGAACACAAAAAGGACTCCTGTTTTCCTTTGTCACGTTATACACATGTTTATATACAAGCGTACATACTAAACAAACAGGAATCCCTTT
>JAIUND010003876.1:2500-14026 GCA_034699125.1 Gisinianus flammeolus | reverse complement strand
GGGCACATTTATTATTCTTTATATAAATGTTTGGTTTGGTAGGTGAAGGAGATTTTGATGAGAGCTTGGGCAACGGACAATGCGAATAATACAAAGACGATCGTTGTTGCGGAAAACGTATCAATTCCTCCCCTGGAAAATGAGATGGGAACTCAAGAAAATGAGCCCTTGGCAGTTGAAACTAGTGAAAAATCCCCAACTGCAATTCCAATTACATTATTAGCTGTGGAACCGGTGGGCAAATCCAGTGACGATGGTTTGAATTTCCCCCCTTCGACGTGGCCCAGGAAATCCTCCAGAAGGAAACGAAAGATTCCCATTCACACAGTTGAGATTTTGAGCCCTCTGAAGCTTCTCCCGCCAAACGATGACGTCAGAACTGAGCAAAGTGTGCATGGCGATGATGCAAACGAGGACTTTTTTTAATTGAACCCTACAAATCGTAGACCCTCAAAAACCGGACCGAAACCGCAAACTGATGGAATCGAAAATTGGACTAGAATTGAAAAAGTGAACGAATCCATACGTAAGAAATCAGCAATTCCAATATGGAAATTTTGCATTTATTAAAGATAAATAAAATAACCACGAAAACGATGTGAGGAAATTTAAATTGATAATTTTCCAGGGAAAATTCAAAGGGCTTTTGAGGGCGGAGTCTATGATTTATGCGTTTGTCAAGTTTGTGAGCGGGAATTTACAGTTATACACCGTGCTCGACGTCACGTTCGTGTGGTTCATTTAAGACAACGAAAAGCATGCCCCAAATGTAGTTCCAAACTTTTTAAGGACGGTGCTTTCAGGGCGCATGTGGCCAAATGCCAGAAGCGTTGGCGTTCAAAAGCGGCCCTGCGAATCCTCTACAACAATCGGGAGCAAAAGAGGAAAGTTCTGATTCGTAATTCAAATCTTCCGCCTCAGGATCAGAAGGCTTCGTCTGGAATCCCCGTCCATTTGATTGTCCGAAATCCCTTTCCCAATTTCAATCTGGAGAAAACTCTGAGCGTTCGAGTGAACATTTCCCGTCTCCAGCAGGATCCTCAGGGATCCCACGTGAATACAGACAAAAAAGTGGTGGGAAAATCAAGTTGGACTGACATTGAAAATAATGGGTCAATGACTCCGAGTAACTCGATATTCTTTCAACAGGTTCAACTTCAACAACAAAACAAGCGAAAGCGAAAATCCCCTCGGAAAAATCTGGATGGGGAAAAGTTGAAGGGAAATGTAATAAATCCAAATGACTTGAGTTTCTACATCTGAATTGAGATTTTGTCAAATAAAATGACTTGTACATAAATTATATGTCAAAATATAGACGACCATGAACTTTTGTCCAAGGATTATTTTCAGTTTCGTTGTTAAATTATGAAATTACCAAGTAACTCAAAATCACAGTGTCAAAAGTTGTGACTTGCGGGAAATTTATTTAAAGCATTAATTTCTTAATTGCGAACATATGAAATTACTATTTAGGTAAAACTATATTCTTATGAAGTCCTCCGGTCACTTCCAATTCCAACTTCCAGCTCATGACCAAACCGGCGACCTTGCAGGGTTTATTTAAATACTCGTTGCAATTTAATATATGAGACAATTAAGACTGAACTTTAATTTATATATTGGAGAGAGAAAATTGAAATTAGCACAGACAAAATAAAATATATCGGTCAGTATAGCAGCGGAACGGGGTGAAAAGGGAGGAAAATGTCCAGCCAGTTTCAAACCTGGGTGGGCAATATCTCACCCTCAAATTCAGGGCTTAAATCGCAAATGACAAGAAAATGTCCTTAAAATATTTCATTAGCAGCGATATTAAAATGATTTTAGCTCATCGCTTGACTTGCTGGTTCCTTTATTTGACTTCAATAATTTACATAATTAAACTCCAACCATTTGTGAGCGGAATATTATTCCGTTGCAATCCAAAAAGCTTTTGCAATGAGAAGATCTTCTGATTCCATATAAAATTCACAACCGTAGATTTGATGATGCCTTTACACTTTACACACACAGTTAATAATTATTACTTATTTGCTTGCCTAATTTTTAAAGCGGGTGGCCATCTTTAATTGTGAACTACTGAAGGTCATCAAAGTTCAAAAACCGGTGACCAAAAATGTCCAAAATGAGTTGATTTTTTTAAAAGTTACTTTTTCTGAAGTTTCTAAAAGAACTGCCAGAGCCTATACTGAAGGGAATCACCGACACTCACAATCGTCACAATGTGGAACTCCCCGATTTTTTATGTATGAAACTGAGAACGCAACTCCCAAATTACCGCTCTATTTCAGGCTCTGGATGTGGACACTGCGAAGTCCGACTTTGAGCATCAACTTCTGCGTTAATTGAGTCATCCGATCACCATCAAATTGAAACTAGTTTATTTGATTCAGAAACTCCGCGTTTTCCTATTTCCAGTCCGTCGGTGACCTCTCGTGACCTTGTTAGACGGACGATATTTGAGTTGGGTCACCATAACCACAAGCATACATTTTTCAAGTCAATTATAAATATATAGTTACGGCCATGCCAAATTCCATAAATGTATGAACATTTGCTTTCCAATTGGCATTTGGGAACTCGTCAGCTGAAAATTGACTGGTTTATTTAAAATTACGCAAATGGTGAAATGTTAAAAAATTGGAGGATTTGTCTACATGGTTGTGTTTTGCACATGGGATTTAGCTATGACTTGCAAAAAATGGGTGAAATCCGTTGGGAAAGAAAGGCACAATCGAGAGATTTATATACGAACGGGAAATACATTGTTGCTTATGGCGCCCCATGTTAATTCCTTTTCCGCTTGCTCTCGCTCACACTCGCTTGTTAAATACTTATTGAAGCGACTCGCTTCACATTCTTTTTCACAGCATGATCTAATGATGCCCATGTTAAAATTCCAATGCAACAAAGCTCTGAGGGTAGCTAAAAAGGACCGAGTACATTTCAGATTATGTATTTTGTGTCTCACCCTCGCCAAAAATCGTTTCACTGCCACTGATATCAGTTCAAGACACATTAATTGATTTTCTCAATTTTCCAACTCATGTTTATTTTTTTAACTAATTCTACTCGCTTAATTATAATTAAAGGTTTTATGCATTGACACATCAACGAAAAATGACAATTGCTCTCCTGAAATGGAATTAATTCAACAACCAAACGATGTGTGAAATGCATGTGAGTAAATGTGTGTGGGTATTACGATAAGATGTGAACCTAAACATGCAGTTGATATGAAGCGTGTGAAATTAATAACGTGTACTTAATAAGGTAAAAGACATTCATTAAAAGTACTTAAACCGGTTGTTCCATTTGAGGACACACAGAAAAATACTATTTGATAGAATTGTATAACAATAATTGGTAAATTAGTCAAAACTAACAATTAATCGACCTTTCATAAATATTATTTATGCTGCATAATTAATAGTATTTGTATATAATAAAATTAGAGAAATTCACATATATATATGAACTATATATTAGCGCCAAACAACAACGTTTGAGGTTTTCTATCGTGACGTAAAGTTATTTAGTTGACAATTAAATTGCACTATACAAGGCTTCCTTTTGCCTTCAATTTCATCATCATAAAAGTCCAAAGGATTCCACACAGATATTAAAAACATACCTTGTTGCCAGTTTATGCGAAACTAATGAGGAGCCCGCAGATTTTGTTGGTGGTAAAGTCGAGGAAATTGATCGTGGACTCGCGCTCAATCGTATTGAAGTGCCCCACTTTAATCCCCACCGGCGGAATGGACCGCACTATTTTCCGCACCTGCGCGTACTCATTTAGATATTTCCCAAGTCGCGACGCTAACAATTCCTTTCTCGGTCGTTTCCAACCACGCAAACCTTGATGGTTAGCGAGGATGATGAGATCTTTGAGCGTGGTGATCTTCTCGTGGACGGAGAAAGCCTTGTCATACATGACGATGAAGAGGACGGCTATGTAGATGGCAGTAAAGAGCGCACTCAGCGCCACCCGGGGCTCTTTGTCCATCAAGATGACGGCGAAGAAAGCGCCGACGATGGTGATTTGGAGAGAGAAAAGCTTCCCAACGAACGTGACAGCTGCAAAGACTCCATTAAAAATGTTGACGTCCAACTGGAGCCGCCGAACTTCCTTGAGGACAGCCAATAACTTTTCTCTCGTCAACTCATTGCGCTCGGACAGTCTGCGTATATATAAAAGCAAGAACAAAAACATTTCTCATGTCATTTCTATATAATTAATTGACTTACTATAATTTCTAACTGTATATGAACAAAAAACAAACCGGACCGTCGGAGATGATTTGTGATGGCGTCCAAACTCCCGCAAGTCAGCTCAAAGAAGACGAGCTGTATGAAAAACGTGCAGAAGCCGCCCGTGCAGATGAAGCTCAATATGTAAAATTCATAGCTCACGAGGAGGGAAAGCGCCACGGGATGTCTGTACTGTGGTGGGAGCGCCGAGGACAAGAACTGCGCGGATGTTTCATCATACAGGAAAAGCCCCAGGTAAATCCCAAAGATGCTCATTTGTCCAAATGGCAACGACAAAATGAGCCAAGTCTGAAGTGACAAACTTCGGAACGAGAGCGCACCTTATCAAAATTACAAAAATTAGTGAGGTTTTGTATTACAGGTCAAATGTCAAATGTCAAAGGTCAAAGATGGAATTTAAAATGTCACCGGTATTGTGCTCGTTGTGGTGTTGGGGGAGAAGGCTGTTGAAAACGATGGCGTTCTCATGCGGGAATTGAATGAAGATTCGATGGACCCAACTGAGGACAGAACTGTAGGCGACGCAGGAGACGAAATGAAACGGAATGTGACGGAAACTGTGCGGATTCTCTGGGAGATTTTGGACGGAATGAATGAAACGTAAAATCATCATCACGTCAAGAAGGAGCGTTTGGACGAACAAACATTTCCACAGGGTCTAGAGCCACAAGAACTTGACCACCCGGATTTTCCATTTACCCGGGACACCCCATTTGATTGGAAGGTAATTAAGACGTGAGAGGAGGGCAAATGCCCAGTTATTTAATCCCACAATCCCCCACGACAACATATTTATTATAGTGAAACCAAATGTTCTCGAGGATTCCTTGGAAAATATTATTAACAATCCACAGCACACGCACACACACCTGAGGATTTTTTACTTCACAACGACGATGATGAAAATGACTGTCTATATAGATTTTTCCCTTTTCCTGTCTCCCTTTCTAACAACTTTTTCATTGTCAGCACAGTTCGTTCGACAAGCACAAATCAACTGTGGATTTCGGAGCTGTGGAAGATGGAAGGTTTCGTATATTGGATTTGAGTTTCCACAGTTCGCCCACGGACAAAATAGTATAGCAATTATATAGGTAGCTTTAATTGTTCTATTGTGCAGCAGTAAGCAGTCCCCCAGTTTGACTGAGGATTTATTCTGTGTGATTTTGCAGTACTGGGAGTTATGAAATCAGGAGCAATAAAATATAGAAGTACATTTAATTATTGCCCACACTCCAATAAATTTGAATTTAT
The DNA here is from genome assembly GCA_034699125.1 of Gisinianus flammeolus. Classification (NCBI taxonomy): domain Eukaryota; kingdom Metazoa; phylum Arthropoda; class Collembola; order Symphypleona; family Katiannidae; genus Gisinianus; species Gisinianus flammeolus. Next base: position 8,494 of record JAIUND010003876.1, on the reverse strand, counting down.
ACTGTATATATGCGTTGTTCTCACAATTAAAATTGTTGTTTTGAAAGGAATTATCTTCAATTCTCTGTTGTTTGAGGGACAAAAGTAATTGTGATTGGTGTTCTTCACGATTAATCGCCCAATTTCAAAACGGATTTTACGTTCAACCGCAATTATTGTATATTATAGGCAGTTAATTTGTTTTTTGTTTGCATTCGAACCAATTTTCAAACAGAATTAAACGTGTTTTCGCTGCCATCAAATGATTTTTTGGCCAATTACTGATATCATAAGTTATGATTTATAACTAAGAAATTATATTTAATTATAATTACAATTGTGGTTATGGAGGAATGAATTTAAATTGAATTTATTGAATTTAATGGGCAACACTTTCCAACTCAAATCCAAAGTATTTTCATTTGAATTAATTGTGGAATCGAAACGAAAATTGTCTGTTTCCGTTCACAATGACTTTTGAAGATGAAAATAACAGGGATTTTCTTTGTCTTTTTTGGCTCCCATTTCTTTTCTTTCTGTTTGTCAGTCTGTTCTGTTTGATCCACAAGCAAAACTCAATTGGATTCCGGACCGGTCAAAAATGAATTGTTTTGTATTGAATATGAATTTGTAGCATTCCCGCGGATTAATTGTAGTTTTATAATTGTCAGGCCCAACTATTTTAGGCCTTTAATGTGTTTGTATTTCCACATTAAAACTATATAACAATAAGTTGGAACAGATTTGGTCCAATTCAACGTGTTTTTTGTGGATGCCAAACGTTTCGTTTTACATATGTCCACAGTAATTGAATTCGCAACAGAATTGGATCCTCAAAAATGAGTAAGGACTATATATGATCAATTTAATCCAATGAAAACTTAGTAAACACTTATCATATATACAGTAAAGTACTTATGCAACGGATCGTATAGGATCCAATTTGATACTGAAGATATACAGCAACTTAAAGTTCCCGGACAAAAGGCATGAGAAACTTGGAGTAAAATAATTACGTCTATATCTCTGAAATCCTATAGGGTCATAATTGTATCATTATTCTTATGTAATTAGTTTTTGTTGTGTTGTGATCTGGATGTGTGTGAAAGTGAGAGTTCTTCCCTGTTTTCCTTGTGTTAATTCTCACTCGTGTGATGAGCTTCGTGGAAAGTGAGGATGAGATTTGTAGTGTTGTCCACAATAATTGCAATCATCGTCAGAATGACCGTTTTGTCCGCATAATAGAAACTCCCGACGTTTATCCGAATTGGTCGGGCACTTTGTTGGAATTTCCGGAACCACATTGGACAGCTGCTGTTGCTGCTTCTTCGGCTGGTCATCAAGAGTTTCCAGGAGCGAACAGCTGTTTCCGATTCCGAATGAATTGCAGCAAACCGCCGGAACAGAACGAGCAGAATGAAAATCACCAGAATTGTCCGGACGAAAGCTCGAATGTCCCGGAAAACGACGGCCATGAATGCATTCAGAATTATTATCACAAGGGCGCCAATTTCCAATGTGAACGGCATCACGCCATAAACGTGAAATGACTCTGCAGAACGCCCAGCTGACTTTGAGATCGAACGAGGAAAGCCGCCGTTGGATTTCTCCTCCCTTTCTTCACTCTTCAATTAATTAATATAAAAACACACCACATTTATCAAATTTATCAAATTCACAGCTCAAAATCATGATCATGTGGAGATTTGGCGTCAATTCAAATGCAAGTTCAAAATCAATCGTTTGGAAATTGATGGGGATTTTTTACTGTGTTCGTTGGTCGGCGGGAAGGATGGCGACGACGTAGCAGAAAAGCGTGGACAAGATCCAGCCCATCGTGTAGAAATAAAAGCCATAAATGTACAAATGGATCAAGCTGATGATGGATTTGATGCCGGTGGACAAATTCCTCGGATTTCCAGCCAATGACGACAATAAATGTTCAGCATCCGGATTTTTGAAGACACCAACCGCTCGAATGACGGCTGCGAAGGCAAAACTGAACGGGAAAAGAGTCAGAATCCGCCGTTCTGAGCGAAATCCGTCTTTTTCTTTCCCACTGTCTGCTGTTTCTTCTATTTCCTCCCCATCAAAATTAAAATCGCCTACAAAAACACAAATACAGTGGTTAATTGATATAGAGAATAAGTGGGGAAATTCAAATAATGGAATGACAACAACACAGTTATATTATAATTATAGTATTTAAATGAAGGGGCGTCGAACTGTGCAATTTGTTGGTGGTTTGGAGGAAAGCGTTGATGATTTGGTGATGATTTCCGTAGTCTCGAAGCGTCATCCAATGACTCGTATTAAAAATCATGTTGAACACGGTGAAATAGACGGAGATCAATTTCTTCCCCACCGAAACTTTCTCGTCCAAACATTGCCGAACGTTGGAGACGACCAGGAATATTTCGTAGAGGATGACCAAACTGATGGATGTCCAGATCGTGATGGAATATCGGCGGGAATCATTGAAACACACTTTCCTTTGCGATTTTGAATAATAATAAGGTGTCCAGTGGAGAAAGTAACCGAAATTATTTAGGATTCTTCCAAATACTCGCAGCGTCCCGCCGTCCAGCATTTCATTCTACAGACTTTTGAAAATTGAGATGATTCCACAATGCGTCCTTTGTTGTAGTTTTATTTCAAATTACTTTACATCTTTACATTCAATCTGGAAAATTACCCAAGGAATTTGCGGGAGTTTGCAGGAATTTTCCCATCGAGTTTTACATTTCTCGGTGGTGAAAACACAAATGCGAACTTTTCTCTGTGTTTTATCTCGTTTTATGTTTAATGTACCTTTGGCCTACTTTTATTACAATATTTCCTCATTTCCAGGAAATGAACACTATGGATTTCCGAAATGGTATTAATTAAACTAATTATGGATTTTGATGATGTGTGGACGTGGAATTGAGTCCATGGAAATGGGAACATTAAACTGAACCGGCAATTAACGTGGATTAATTGAACTTAATTCGTTAATAATGGATGACTTTTAAACAACTCTGCTGACGTCAAATGAATGGGGAAAAAAGAGCCATTTAAGTACTTGTCAACTGCGTAGAAATTAGAAATTAGAATAACTTTAGCTGAAATGTTTCCCCATGAAAAAAATGTACAATAAAAGGCCCAGCAAAATCCAGTCAAGTTTGCTATGAAATGAATCAAATTTCGGTTAATATCCCCACAAATTGGGTCGATATTATTATTATTATTTCATTTCATCTCAGTCAATTTCAAATTCCACCACATGATTTCCATTTTCCCGCCGTTTTCTCCACCACAAAGAAATCCCTCGGATTTTCCAAAGGAAATGTTGAGAAATGGAAATGAATTCGATGAAAAGAGAAACCAGAGAAATGGCGAGAAGACTGCAGAAAATGAGCAAAAGTCCCGAGAAGAAATTGGCGCGAGTCTTCAGCGGTCGAACATTCAGGCGCGTCCGATTCAAAAATCCGATCGTGTCCTTGGACGAATGAAGGCCGTGAAGTTTTTCATACCAGCGATAAACACCGGACTCGAGAGATTTCAGAATGAGGATTCGAATCCCATCGAATCCCGTCAGCCGCTCCAATTTCCATCCTCGACTCATTTTAATTTCCTCCTTCGATTCCTCCGCCCCACCCCGAATGAAGAGCGTCTTCTCCCTCTGAAAACTTTCCCGCCCTCCCGGATATTTAAAGTCCAGGATTTTATTGTTGAAATCCACAAAGGCAGTTTTCTTACATGCCGCAACGCGCTTTTCCATCGTCCCCGATGAATCAGCTGACGATCCTAAAGGCAATGGATTTTCAATCGTCAGATGAAATTGTCCAAGAATTTCCTTCATTTTTGCCCTCCGTTTTTGAATCCTTTTCTCCTGACCCTCTTTTTGCCCCTCTTTTTGTTGTTCGGAGAGGAGAAAAAGGGTAACGAAAGTGGGGAAACAAGTCCGAAGGAGCCCTTGACTGTGAATAAATGATGGGGAAAGTTCCTTACAGCGCTCGACCATCGGCGTGTACAGCGTGAAATTGGCGCGAACGAGCTGTTCAAACGTACTCAGGAATTCCTTGGATTTTGGCGCCGTCACATCTGCACGAATTATCCATTCAAATATTAAACACATTGAATTCATTAATTACATGTTTAAAACAAAATCTCTCTTAAAAGTTAAAAGAGGAAATTGGCGGGAAAAAACTCTGAACCGGAAGTGACGATGCCGCGATATCCGTTGCTCAGGATGACGACACTCAAATTCCAGAGCGTCATGAGCAGATTGAAATTGAAAATGGTCAAATGGGATTTGGATGTGGAAAAACTCTGCGCAGGCGCCCAGTGATAATTCTCAAGGAAAGTTTGAAGGGGCAGAAAAAGGAGGAGACTCAAATCTCGATGGCATAATAACAATTTCCAAGGCTCGTTCGTCCCTGTAAAATAAATGAAAAGGGACAAAAGGAGACTTGAAATGATCAAACTCAGCCAGAGTGAGAATTCAAATGGTGCGATGAAAACGGTCAGTTTGGTTGCGCCATCCGAAATCCCGTCGCACGTCAGAAATCCCAACGATTCGCTCGCCGTCTCTATGAAAATCTCTTGCGGATCTTCCGTCAAACTCGCGTCCGAATTCAACACGGCAAAATCCACGTCCCGATTTTGTAAATGCGGAGAAAATGTGAGGTTTTGGTGTTTGAGGAGAATGAAATTGAGGAGAATGTTCGTTCGCGGGAGATTCTGATGCATTTCCTTGTAGTTCAAACTTCCCCCGCTTTTCCTCATCCCCATCAGAATGGACTCTTCCGCCAAATTGGAGAGCGGGTACAATTTAAAAATCCGTCTTCCCACCGTTTTCTCATGTTCCGCATCCAAAATCTCTCTCACTTTGGAATTCCCAACAACAACAACAACAACAGAATTATCAAATCCCATGTTGACCATCGTGAATAATTGTTTGAAATTCCGCGGGTAGAGCGAGCTCAAAAACCATGTGCTCATCGTTTTCAGAGAACATTTTCCCGCCAGTTGAAGGCAGGATTTGAATATCAAAGGAGTAAAACTGAGTCGACTCGAGTCGAAAAGGCTGAGTCGCCGGGTTTGAGCTCGTTCCGAATTCCCCGAAATCCAAAGTAAAAACGGGAAAACTCGGGGTGATTTGGATCGGACCAGATATTTCAAAATGGCGGACTCTTTGGCCATGAAATTGATATAAATCCGTCGCCCGCCAAACTCTGAACCCGCCAGGATTTGAACTGTCCGCCCGAGAATGTTGGACATGTCAAATTCCACGCGTTTCGTCGTCCTGAATGACGGATTGACGCAAATGAAAGCGACACACGAAGAAGAAGAAGAATGCGAATCCATTTGTATTTGTTTTGTGAGATGTTTGAGCGTTCGCGGTAAAACTCGGATAAGGATTTGATTCGGATTTAATGTGAATAAAACGGCGGTCTTGTTGATACACAGATTTGGGCGGTATTTGAAAATGACGATGGGATTGGCGGATTGTTGGAAATCCACGGAATTATCCGGCGGGAGCAAAACAAAGGTTAAACAACTGCTGAACGAGTTCAAATGCGAGTGGAAATCTTCCAGATGAATTTGTTTGTGCGTTGGAAATGACAAGGATTTTGATTGGCCCTGAATTATTGAGAATTTTGGGGAAATTACAAGGAAAATGGAGAATCGGAGCAATCCAAAGCTTTTATACATTTTCCTTCTAGTTTTGATGTTTGTCAGCGAGTTGACTGGTTTTGATTGGTGGAAAACTTTTTGCGATGATTCAACTCTGCAAATTCGAATCGTAATTAAAAGTGGAAAAGCACACGAAAGCACACGCAGTATAAATTAAAATGGAATTAAATATTAACGGCCAAATGGGATTGAAAATTGAAGCGTGCAAAATGCAAAATGGAAAAGAGTTCATCAAATTATTTTATTTACTAAATTAGATAATTGCGTTGGTTCAATTTTAAATCGGGTTTTTTATGCTCAATTAAATTTCCATTGTTACAAAATCAATGATCG
>JAIUND010003875.1:0-14029 GCA_034699125.1 Gisinianus flammeolus | reverse complement strand
AGCAAAGAGACAAATTGTACTGGCATGTCAGCAAAGAGACAAATTGTACTGGCATGTCAGCAAAGAGACAAATTGTACTGGCATGTCAGCAAAGAGACAAATTGTAACGATTCCAGAATTCCTCCACTGGATTGGCACCATTGAAATTGATAGAATCGGAAGATCCGGATTCATAAAATACAGACCGGGGATGAGAACCATACAGGAATATAAAGGAGATCCAATGAAGCAGATGAGAAGCTCAATCAAACTTACCTTTTGCGGTCCAGCAGTGATTTTGAGTGAAGTCAACTCAAATTCGTCTAAAACAAGAGAAAAATGAAACATTAATTGAATTTCTTATTTAACGGACAAACAAGCCAGAAGAATAATTTGATCCGAAATTTTTTTACCACGAATTTTCATGATTTCATTGTAGACTTTTTTGTTGAGTTCTGGTTCAGTTTGGAATGTCGAATAATTCATTGCAAAGATGAGGATGTATAAAACAAAGAACATGATCATGATTGGCAGGAAATCCCAATCCGTTTTGTCGGACATGAAAACGGATTTGGTTGTCCTAAAAATGGCGAAATATATTTGAATCGCCACCAAAATAAGCCACAACATGAAAACTCTTTTCTTCCCTATAGAATTTGTTGTCTCCATTTGACCTGTCACCGGATGGAAATTGACAGGAATCAAACCCATCAGCGAGGCCATCCGGAATATCGGGTAATTCCATCTCAAATCGGAACGCGTCAACATTTTTTACGATTATTTCAAGTAAAAACAGAGGAAAATGAAGAGACGTTAAATTCTCTTGTCTTCGCTGTTGTGGAATTCTTTGCTCAACTGTTCGAATTGCTTATCGTCATGAGAATTTTACCTTCACGTGCCTTAAATAATAAAGTAGGAAATGGAATTGAGTTCATTTCAATTAAAGCGTACTTTTAGACGCTGAATTATTCATTTCTATTAACTCGTTAACTTGATAGCGATTGTTCTATACAGAATTTTCTTATACGTCGAGAAAACATTTGCAGAGTAGACAGAGAACGAGGGGAACTCCTTTTTCTACACATATTAGGGAGCGAACGAAGCGAGCTTCCCTTATTCTATCATTTTGCCTTTCCGTCCGTCTGTCCTTTTCACGTTTTCAGCCGAACGGTTGGACCGATTTACATGCGGTCTTTTCCATTGTCATTGTCATTGACTTCATTCGGTACTTATGTATTTTGGTGACCCTTGGGTCACGGGGGCGGAGCTAGTCATTTCTGAATGCAAGTGGTCACTACTGTGTAAGTAAAAAAAAAGACATGTAAAGTTGTTGCAATTGAAAAAAAATGACCATTTGGCTTAGTAGTTAGGACGCGAAGCGCAGGGTCCAGAAGTGTAGGGTTCGAATCTACGTCAGGGCAAAACTTTTGTCAGAAATTTTGACACTTTGTATTTTGAATGTGCATGAGCATTTCTCAAAACATAATTTTGGTGACCCTGTGGACAAATTGGCGGGGTCAAAAGGGGTCAAAAGATAAGAAAACGCACCAGCGAAGCAAGTGCTTCGCCCTTCACAAAACACCTGAGGAAGGAAATTTGTGTTTTGACGATTCGGTTTTTTAGTTATCGGGCCGTCGGCAGACATGGTTAAAGAATGCTCGCTCCCTTTTTAGGTACTCCTGTACCAATGTTTATTTCGTTACTTCCAACGCTCGGGAAAATTGATGGCTCGTGTTGATTACGCAACGTGACATTAATTCCTTGAGAATCGAAATTAAATTCATGAACTCGTAATCCACCGTCCATTAATCAAGAAAATTTTAATAAATTTTTAATAGCATCGCAGATATCGAGACCATCGAACAATTTACATTAAAAAAATACAAACTCGAAATTATGAGACGAAACAGCGGTATTTTGTGAATTCTAACAATTTCCCTTTCACATCGACTTTAAATTTAAAAATTTCCTATGAAAATTGATTTTGACTATGAAAATGAAATCGTTTGAAACAATCTTAAAGATTTTGAATGAGCAATTTTGACTGTTGTACAAACATTTTACTGATTTGTAGTGCAAGTTTTTGGAACAAATTTTGCTTAAACTGTGGGGTGGCCACCTTACGATTAGAGAATTACAACCAATTACATCTGTTTTGTATAATGTGAAAGAAGTGGAATCTGCCTTTAAATTTTAAGTTAGCAACGTCTCGACATTTGTTTTCTTAACATTTGTTTCACAATTGCAAGATTAATTACTAAACGGCGTCAAACTCAAACAGTTTTAGCCATGATTAGTTTGTTGACTCGTTCACGGAAATTGGGCAGATAAAAGAGCTCTCGTGCCGCCTCTATTTGGCCAACAAATTAAACTGTATTTCTCGTAGGCCAATTTTATACTGTCAAAATTAACGGAAGTTTTTTGAAGGGTTTTCCAAATTCAAGTCAATTCCGTCAAAATCATATGAAACTGTCAACCTCCATTGTTTTCGCAGCCCCGTTGGCATCTGTTTGGAAGGCATAAGATTCAAATTCTTTGGACTAAGCATCCCGATGCGACGGTCGGGTCCATTGCCTTTAATAAAAAATGTGATTGCAATTAAATATACAGTTTTAACTCTTTTTCAATGACATTTGACGCTCTCATTAATTACATAGTGTGAGGAATCTTAACGAATGAATGACGATTCATTCACCTGGGTGGTTCCATCCGATTATTGTAAGTCCAACATTGCGCATGTTATTATGTAAAATGTTTCCAATTGTTTTGTGATTTGAATGTGATTCATCCGAATTATTTCTGACCTCTGACAAGAACCTTTCTTTCATCTGCTTAAAATATGTAAGAACAACCGTTACGGACAATAAATACGTGAGAACAAAATAAAACGTTCGTTCCATTTTGGCTCTTTTTTGTTTTTTTTTCAACGAAAGAACGTCTTTCGGCTGCTGATGTTGAGTAATTTATTATGGCAATAACAAGTCTTGTTAAGACTTAGTAGGCGAAATTGTGACATTGAGTTTTAATTTGACTTATTTCTTTAGATTTGTAATTTTTTCAGACTTTCGCCAATAAAATGAAGTCAGAAAACGGAGACTGCTGGCTAGAAATCCTGAACTCCGGGAGAAATAATTGTCATAAAACTATGGGACACGGATTTGTTACCTCAATAGTTTTCCAAATGCATTTTAAAATAAAATTATTGCAGAATTATCCTATCTTTTACAAATTTTAAGCCAAATTATTCAATTTAAAAAATTAAGTTTTTGAGACACAAATACAGCAAATGTCAGATCGGCATAAAATTCCCCAAATTGTTAGTTTTCAATACACATTTTTGTTGAGGGATTTAAACTTTGTCGAGAAGAATCTGTGGGAGTTTGTGGACGCTGTTGAGATGAATCGCTATTGCTTTCAAGTCCACCGTCCAATAATTGCATTCAGACAATTTACATTTTACAATTTGTTCTCCATGTTGTCTTTTTTGATGCCGTTTCAAATTGCCACTTCGGAATAATGCCATTCGGGATTGTTGGTATTAGGGATTAAATGTTCGGGAATAATGCCATTCGAGATTTTTCTCTTTCGGGATTATCCTCTTTCGGGGTTTTTGATTTTCGGGAATATTCTCGTTCGGGATTTTTAAAATTCGGGATTATTAATTCGGGATTAGTACCATTCGGGATTGTTATACCATCCCTTCAACAACACATGCAGAATGTCCATTTGGATTTGAAACCTTTCAAATGTCCACAGTGCGAGTATGCAGCCAAACACAAATATGATTTGACTCCTCATTTGCTGATCCATTCAAACGAGAAGCCCTACATTTGTCCTCATCCTGGCTGCAACTATAAATCCAAATGGGCCATGGCATTGAAATGTCACTCAAAAATCCATTCGAAAGAGAAGCGATTCAAGTGTGGACTCTGCTCATTTTCGGCCCATCAGAGTGGGCATTTGAATGTGCACATGCGCAATCATACAGTGGAGACGCCATATTTTTGCACTCTCTGCCCATTCAAAGGAAAATCGAAGGGTTGTATGGTCCGAAACACTCGAATTTATTTGCGAGTCCTTGACAAATTCCCCTTTTGCCCTTACTCGACAACTCGATGTGATCATTTGAAGAGCCATCAGAAGCTTCGACATGAAGAACAAGTGAAAAATTGTAAGGTGACCGGCTGTAAATTCTACACGGCTGACTCGAAGGAATTGGCCATTCGCTTTATCAATGTCCACAACCTCCCACAAATCCACCTTCAACGAATTCAGTTCGATGATTGAAATTTCCTATATTTGAAAACCAACTTTCCGTTTAACCATTGTCAATTTAATACTTTTTCTGGACAAATTAATTTATTCTTTAAACGTTTACAAATTCGGATCATGTTTGATCCTTTAATTTTAAAAGTTTTACAAAATTAATGACAAAAAATTGTGAATATTTTAAAACCTCTGACATCGAAAATCTTTGAATATTTTCAAGTCGTTTTTCTTTGATTCTGCTTCAGATTTTTTTGGGGGAATTTAACTGGAAATACAGGATTTGTCAATATTGCCTTTGGCCTTTGAAAACAAATTTTTCTCAACACATTTTCCATTTACGGGCCAAAGTCAAATTACTGGATGATAAAGGTTTCAAATTCAAATCCTCCCGGCTGGCATTAGATTTCATGCATCGACATCAAATTCCAAAGGAATCAAATTTTTATTCGATTTGACATGTACAGGCGGCTTTCCAAAGCTGGAAATCCATCGTCACATTAAAAAGTTCGCACAAATTCTTCCAATTTCACTATTAACTGGGGAAAAGTCGGACTCAAATGGACAAGCGCGGAGGAGGGTCAAAAAGAGTCAAAATTCTACCAACTCTTTTTATGAACAGCCTCGAAGCATAGGAAAATATAAATTTAAAGTAAACGTCAACTTTGTATTTACTCGCACGAAACTCATCGTCAGTGGAAATGTTTGCACGACCAGTCGTTCAATTCTCTACACTTTTTTTGTATATGTCACAAAAACATTGAGCCAATCCAATACCTAAACAGACGATGTAAAAGTTCTCTCTTTATTCAACTAACCAAACATTTCCATGAGAAATCCACTGGGAGCTTCATAAAAGTTTACAATTGAAATTCCACGCAGTGAAGAGAATTTGAATCATTTCCTTATTTCATGTTTGGTGTGAAGGAAAAATTGTTGATAGTGAAAGCCAAGTGAAAACTCGTGATCAAACGACATTTTCTTTGTTTCCGTCGTAGTCGATTTCGATTTCTACTCAAAAACTTTACATTTTATTTAGAAAAACTTTAAGAATGTGTTTTTTCTCTTTGACTGGAAATTCGATAATTTTCCTCCAATTAATTTTATTCGTTTCTCTTTTCACTCTATCCAACAACAAATCTCAATCCGGACGAGTCAAAGACAATTATGAATTACACCGGATTTTCCAGCCACTTTCTAATCTACAGCGGCTTGAACACGTTAAGCAGTCGGCGGAAAAGTAAAAGACGAAATCCTTGGCAATATTTTCCCACGATTTCAATCCACCGCCATCGTCCTTCAAACACGTACAAAGACAAATATATTTGAAAAACCAGGCAAGAGAAAAACAACGCACGGGTTGTAAAATTGAATTTGCCCTGACGTATTTTATTGCGTCGTGAAAATGTTTTATGACAGAAACAATGTTCCACAGCCACACCTTTTCCACTGTCACATGTTTTTAATAAAAAAATATCATAAATTGAATTCTAGAGTACAAAATGGGCGTTGAGTTGGGTGTGGATGACGAAGGAGTTTTTAGCAAGATTCACCTAGAAAACCGAATTTCCATTTCAATGCCGAGTTTTATTTCTACATTTTCATTACAAAAATCTTCTTAATTTGTCACAATTTACTTTTTCATACAAGAATTCTGGCTGAAAATAAAAAGTTTTTGAGTAACAGAAGAAAATTTAAATGAAATTCCTTTGAAATCGAACAGTCGGGATGGAAAGAAAAAGTCTGACTGTGAGCATCGGACTTGTTTTACTAATCGGAATTCTGTCAATTAACTGCACAGCTGGAGAATCTGCCGATGTGGCGTCAAAGTCAAGTGAAATCGGATTCGATAGGAATTCGGAAGACAAAATGGAATTTCTTAGATTTTTTCAGATTTTCAAACACTCCAAAATATTTCTGCACGGATTCACGGATGAAGGAAATGGAGAAAAAATGGGGAAATTCCTGAGAGAAATTTAAATCGCTATTCAAATCCCCATCGAAATGTGCATGAACAATGGAAACTGTTCTGCATCGGTGGGCTACTGGAACAACCCGAAAAACTGACAGACTGGAGCAAACACTCCGACGGCTCACAAATCCATTTTCTCATCCACGAGCAGATGAATCAGAAAGTTGAATCAATTTTGATTGTAAGTTACTTTATTTGGCTTCGTCAAGATCGTAAGTTGAGTCCGCTTCGAGATTTTCTCATCCATCTTGAACACCGGGATTTAAACACTGCTAAAAGTCAATTCCCCGACTTTCCAAACTCAAACGTCGTTGATGCTGTTAAAGAGTATAAGTTTCATAAAGTTCCCGTTCACACACTGAAATTGTCAGTGGATTTTGGTGAGGAAGAAAGTCCTTCGATGATCATCAATTGGATCTCCATCGTCCATTTTACAGTCAAATATCCCAACTCGACGTCCGTCCAAATAATCAAAATGACATTGGCCGTTGGTGATTTGAACCGGATTTCTTCCCCAAACGAATTCAAGGTTGTCTGCGCCCTCACACGTTCACACTTTCATCGTAGCGACATATTTGTGGAAGCAGACGACTTTAATAAATCCAGGGTCTATATTACGATGGATTGGACTGCCCGGGAAATTCTACATTCAAACAATGTTGCACTGGCCGCCTACAAACTGAAAAGTGAGACCGTAGCGCATCTTAACATTTCGATTATGCCCGTATTGAGATCGCTATATGAGATCGGTGGGGATTTTCTCTATTCTGGTGTCTCCGTTGGAATGGATTATGCTGCGAAAACAGGCGACTGGTACATTTCAATTGGCTATTCCGAAGAATATTTTGATAGCCCGTTGGCATTGAGATCCATCGTGACGCCGTTCTTAAAAGATGTTTGGCTCCTTCTCTTGTTCTCACTCTACTCCGCCCTCTTCGTTTTCTTTTTCTCAAACAAACTGGATTTGTCCTCGGCCATTTTAATCGTTTTCCCGCCGTTTCTTCTTCAAGTCGCCGTAGTTCAAAAGGGGAAGTTTCGTTGGTTGTGTGCATTTTGGATCCTCTTCGCGTTTCTCATCTCTCAATTTTATTTGTGTGAGTTGAAAAGTGCTCAGACGGTGCCCGGAGTTTACGAGGCAGAAAAAACTCTGTCGGATTTAGTTGAGGATAAATTCGAATTTTACATGTTCGAGGGATTGACAGAATATGTTCGTTATCTAATGACAAATATTCTGCAATTTCGCAATAAAATGATCGAGATATCCAAGGCGGATCTACTCGTTCTGATTAATGAACGGCTGGGAAAGAACGAGAGTAGCTCACAGCGTGTTGCCCTGCTATCTGATAATTCATATGAGAAAGTGATGAAACTCTTTTCCTTGGTTGATAAGCAAAAAGGCTTTGCAATTCTGAAGGAGAAAATTTGGATATCATCCCTCTGGACGTTGATTCAGTCTCCAAATTTGAATGTTCTCGTTCCAGCATCTCAAACCATTTGGGAGTCGGGCATCTATCAGTACTGAAGTGAGATGGTTCGTAGGATGTTTCTACTTATATTTTTTGCCGATAAGTTGGTGCCCTGGAAAGGAAATGACTTTGATGATCAATACGACAAGGAAATGACGTCACTTGAGATGCAAAAGTTGGGGACGTTTGAAAATTCTCTCGTCGTCTCCGCCTTTCATCTTCTTCTCGTGACTTCAGCAGCAAGTCTCGTCGTTTTTATTGTCTAGTCCGTGAAAGGTTTCAACTCTGCCACACAATAAAAAATGCACTTCCCAAAATGTCTTAAATTTAAAATATTGTACAGCAATTTCTAATTTTAAGTGAGTTTGAAACGCATTTACTACGTCATTCTATCGCCGACACACGCAATTAAAAAATCTTCGTGTGGATGATTTTAATTATAAAAAGTCTATAGAAAATCCTGAGCTTTTATAAACTGTTTGATTTATTGTTGAATATTTTTTCTGATTGTCAGTTTAAAATGGCCGAGTGTACTGATTGTGAGGATTCAACTCCGAATTCGGTATAATCGAGTTGATGCTTTTAAAATATATTGTCACATTCGGATTTTCGGACTCAGCATAAAATCCCGCCAAAGAATAATTTAATTTTGAATTTTTTGAAACTTTTGAACTTAAAATTAAAAAGATCATTTTCCGGCACAAATGTAACTGTGTAATGAATTTCATTCATTTATTCGTCATTATGAATCTGATTGTGACCTTTCTAATTCTTAATTTTCCCCGTCACATTTCTTCGGCTGTTTAAATTCGCCAATTTATTTTCTCCGTTTAGTGACCGTCGCACAGTGGTCCTGAAGCATAAACATGCCCCCCTGTAATTTTAATTTTTTTGTATTAATTTAATCGATTTTAGGAGACACGTGTGTTTTTGTTTTTCTAAATTCGGATCCGTTTTTTAGTTATGATTTTTTTTAAATACCATGTTTTAAGACATTTTTGCAGAAAACGAGTGAAAATGTAAAAAATCAAATCTGTCGAACCAGTGCAGACAATTTGATGAAACAAAAGGGATATTACAGGCCAAGGCACAAAGTATTCTGACATATTTAATGGAGGTCAGGGGCCATTGTCCTCAGGGTCATCATGGTGTCAAACTTTTTTTTTAAACATGAAAGTTTTAAAAAATCATAACTCAAAAACATGTGGGAATTCAGAAAAACAAAAAAACACGGGTCTACTAAAATATAGTGAAGTTTCATAAAAAAATAAGAATTTTAGAAATTATACTTACAAGAAAATCTGCTAGAGGCGCAAAATTTGACCCCGCGTCCTCTCAAGGTCAGCAATTATAGACCATTGGCCGGTATGTCTAAAACAACCTCGGTCATTTGTCTACACATCACTTTTTGCCGCATCAAAATCGGCCGAGTAGTTCCAGAGATATGATTTTTTATCCATCAGTTAATTTTCTGGACAACTTTGAGACTGTAACTTCGCTGTGTGCCGCTCGCGCCAAGGATGACGTAAAAATGTAAATTGTTGTTAACTTTTTCGAAAAGTGCATTTTTAATTTTCAAATGACAGACCAAGTAGCAATTTATAGCAGCCAATGTTTGATGGATAATTATCTATAATTTACGTTCTTTCACGCTGTTCTAGCCCGATCTTGGAACTCGGTGGAACAAGAATTTTATTTGATTTTACATATTTTATATTACAGTATATGAGAATAAAAATCTTTGTCAATTAATTTCTGATACGTCCGCTTTTGCTAATTTCACGCAACCATGCAAAAACTTGGTCCACGTGTAGATGAGAAACAACAATTTTAATTTTTGGAAATTTCACAGTTGACATTTCCATGCAAGGGCGCAGTCTGGACCACTGTACGTCGACGTCAAAATTGGTTTGTAGGTACAAATTGGATTTTTTGATTATTATTGCTCTAAAATGTGTAGATTTATTAAATCAATGTACGTGATAATACCCGTGTTCGAGGGTTTGCGTTGTCGCAAACTAAAAACAAACATTACCCTAAAATTCTACGCAATATTTTGTATAAAAAGATGCTTTAAATCCTTTTAAACTTTTAAATGTTCAACTGCTGAATTTCCATTCGACCCGATTCTCGATGGAATTTGAATGGGATCAAATGGATTCGAGACAGGCAATAAGGAATTCGATAATTTTAACGCAAATCAAATCTCGTCAACATTCTTCTCATCGTCAGATCCAGATCTTCTCACATATGTATGTAAACAGAGATGTAGAGATTTGAGCAGGTGACAGACTTGAAAATGACAATGTCAAGAACGAATGATTTAATGCGATTACATTGTCAAAAACGATCATTGTCCGATTTTACTTTTGTAACTCCATAATTTGAATTCAAATTGTTGTTGTTGTTTTTCAAAAAGTTGTAAAGGAAAAAAATGACCACTTAGTTTAATGAAGACCGTTGTAAATATAAATGGATATCGAATTTCTGTTCGAGTAGACGTTTAATAAATTGTGTACGACTTTCGGTAGTAAATTTACACTGGGGATTTTCAAAATTGTTTCGTTCAATTGAAATGCAGTTTACAGAATCATTGCGCAAGTTCGACGCCGCTCAAGGTGAGACTTGGTGGTAAATTGAGAGTTATTTAATAGTAGCAAAATTCTTATAGCTTCCAACCATTTACATTGTATTAAAAGAGAGAGGTCAATACGTTTGTAGGGATCATTTGACGCGTTCAGTTTGAATTTACGATTAGCTAGTCTGGAAATCCAAAACGCTACAAATTCAAACTAGATTTTGGTAATGTCAGATTCATCATTTTTTTGGAAAATCTAATTTCATTTTTTCAAAGCCTTGTCATTTTTGAACCAGTTTAAGCGAAATCGACGATTAAAAATATAACGCAAAATTAGAAACTGGTAAATGGGTAGATCTACAGTTTCCAAAAATGAACTCGGCCTGTGTCCCTCCGTTAAGCCTTTTGAAAGTTATCCTCGGGCGACGTAACATTAGACAGGAGTTTTCCCAACCTCCAAAGACTTTTACTGGGGATTGTTTGAACCAAAATATCTGACAAAAAATGAGGAAGCTCGTGAAACAATATTTCGTCACTTTTTAAGGAAGGGGTCATTTTTGCCCCAACATGCAAATGTTGAACCTGTTTTTGAAAGTGAGGAAAAATGTTGAGGAAGTGAAGTTGGTCATTTGGATCAAATCTATGAATTCGAGATCTGCTTCGTCTCTTTCAAATGACACTTTTCCCAACTTCGTAACTTTATTAGTTTTTGATCTACAGTGAAAATAATTTGGGGGGTCACTTTTGCCACCGTCTTCACTACGTTCAAATCATAGCATAAAATCCGTTTTCATTGTTCGAGTGTGACGCCGATTTTCTCATTTTTCTATTGCCTCTCGAACGAATTAAATTTGCATAACCGCACCTCTGTCACAATTTTTTATCAAAAATATTCTAAATTGAATTCGAAAGTTAAAGTTGGGCGTTGCACAGTGGTCCCAATGGACTTTTTTTGCTGAAAAATCCATTAGTCTTATTCTTCATAATGTCTGTGTACACGCGATTTTTTCCCGAGCGGCGCCCAACTTGCACAATTTGTTTTTAATAAAAATCGTAATTTTTGTTCCGATTGTTGTCGTTTTAACTTAAACAAATATTTTTTGAAGTTAAAACTGCAACTTCCAGTCTGGTTATGAGTAAAACAATTATTAAAGGTCATGAAATGGTCAAAACATAATTTTTTCTTTCGAATGAAGTTTTTGCAAACAACAATGAAACTTACAATTTATTATTTTGGAATTTTATTGTGTTCCGCTAAAGTGGCGAAAAGCGGAATTTTAGTAAAAGATGAAGCGTAAGAAGTCTCTGAGCAATAAAAGTTTACTCCGGGCGCGGCCTTCGACGGCCTTCCCAAGTTCTGATAATCATCCATTTTCCCAATTAAAAAGCATTACAGACGAAATTTTGATGCGACTTTCGGGGTTTTTTGGGGCTGTTACACGACTTTTAAAATTCCAATTTTCTCAATTCTGAGCATTTAGCCCTTCCAAATACTAAAATTAATTTCAAAAAGTTTGAAATCAAAAATTGCATTTCCCGATTTTTTATCGTTTTTAGGCATTTGGGACCAGTGTGCGTTAATGGCGGAGTGTTTTAAAAAGAGGAGTCGCCGATCGACCGAATTTTATCTTTACTTGTGCAATACAAAAATCTTCTTAAACAATTAATTTTTTCATACGAGAATTGTCGCTGAGAAAAAACATTTTTCTTTGAGTAAAGAAGAATAATTAAATTAATAAAATTCCATTCAAATCGAACAATCCGGATTCAATTCAACTTTATTTGTATTAAAATGGAGTATGGGTTAACATAACCCTTCGTACAAACGACGATAGTCCCCCCATGAACACTTCTATTGTCTAAGGCATCGGAAAAATTTAGATTTAAGCCAATTATGGTTTTTGAAGTGATATTCAATTAAATTAAGATACATATGATTAGTGATGAGTTAAATTTTGAATATTTTTTATCGAATAATCGCTTATGAGTTTGAAGAAGCTACATTGATATAATTCCAAGACAGTTAGCTCCAATTGAGTTCAGACCGACAGTGAAGGGGATTAAAATCCAACTTTGGAGATGATCGTCGCCGATCCGATGAACTGCGCATGCTTAAAAACGGTCCAGCAGTGAAGAGAGCCCTAGCTTTTCCAACTTCGGAGATGACGGTCGCTGGTCCGTTGAGATGCACTTGAGGATGGGTCAGCAGTGAAGAGCATAAAAATCCAAATTCGGAGATGACGGTCGCTGATCCGTTGAATATTTTTGGTTTCACTCAATTAAATTAAATTGTATGCAGCAGCAACACGAAAATTCCAGATAATTTAAAAAAGAAATGAAGTTGGCAGTTAGAGCGTTTGCTCTATAAGTGATGCATGTGCGTTAAGATGGGATTATTTATGTGTCTGGAGACAGCAAGTGAGACTTATTGCAAGGGGGGTACTTAATTCCCCCCGTTTTATTGACAAAACCGAGATTTTTCGTCGAAGATTCCCATCATTGAGCAGAAAAACAAATTTTCGGATGGCAGGAAAAAGTCTGAATGTGAGCGTCGCACTTGTTTCGCTAATCGGAATTCTGTCGATTAACTGCATAGCTGGAGAATCTGCTGATGTGGCGTCAAAGTCAAGTGACATCGGATTTGATAAAAATTCAGAAGAGAAAATGGAATTTCTGATATTTTTCCAGATTTTCAAACACTCCAAAATATTTCTGCATGAATTCACGGATGAAGGAAATGGAGAAAAAATCGGGAAATTCCCGAGAAAAATTCAAAGCGAGATTCAAATCCCTATCGAAATGTGCATGAACAATCGAAACTGTTCCGAGTCAGTCGGCTACTGGAGAAACCCGAACAACTCGACAGACTGGAGCAAACACTCCGATGGCTCACAAATCCATTTTCTACTTCACGACCAGTAGAACGAGAAAGTCTAATCAGTCAGAACTGTCAGTAAATTTATTTGGATCCTTCGAGATCGCAAGTTGAGTCCCGTTCGAGATTTTCTCATTCATCTTGAACATCGAGATTTAAACACAGTTGAAAGTCAATTCCCCGACTCTACAAACTCAAACGTCGTTAATGCTGTCGCTTATATGTCGCTGTCACTTATAAGTTTCATAAAGTTCCCGTTCACACACTGAAATTGTCAGTGAATTTTGGTGAGGAAGATAATCCTTCCATGATCATTAATTGGATCTCCATCGTCCACTTTACATTCAAATATCCCAACTTGTCGTCCGTCCAATTAATAAAAATGACACTGGCCGTTGGTGATTTGAATCGGATTTTTTCCCCAAACGAATTCAAAGTTGTTTGCTCTCTCACACGTAAACATTTTCATCGTGGTGACATGTTTGCTGCGACTCTTGTCCCCTTAGCGCATGGCATCAAGAGCTGTCTTGTTTATTCTGGTTTATCTGTTGGATGGGATTACGTTGCGAAAACAAACGACTGGTACATTTCAATTGGCTATTCCGAAGAATATTTTGATAACCCGTTGAGATTGATGTCCGTCGTGACGCCGTTCTCGAAAAGTGTTTGGCTCCTCCTCTTCTTCTCACTCTACTCCGCTCTCTTCGTTTTCTTTCTCTCAAACAAACTGGATTTGTCCTCGGCAATTTTGACCGTTTTACCGCCGTTTCTTCTTCAAGTCGCCTTAGTCCAGAAAGGGAGGTTTCGTTGGTTGGATGTGTTTTGGCTCCTCCTCGCGTTTCTCATCTCTCAACTTTATTTGGGTGAGTTGAAAAGTGCTCAGACGGTGCCGG
>JAIUND010003874.1:0-14031 GCA_034699125.1 Gisinianus flammeolus | reverse complement strand
AAAATAACATTTAGTGGAGTTATCTCAAATTCAAAGCCTTTTTTATCGACTGGAGTGAGCTCAATGTGAAGCAAGTGTTTCTATAGATCAGCATAAGCTAGTTCAGTCCAGTTCAGTAACTTCGTTTTATTCAATAATTTCATTAGTAAATGTGATTTAAAAATAATGATTTTTAATTATATGTTACCGTTAGTAATATATTTACTAAATGAATGAAACAAAGTTTGCGGTACGATTTACATTTATAGCTTAAAGTATATACTTGTAACATGTTATATATATATACTCTAAGATTTATAGTGTCCTCTATTCTATATTTATAATTTTCCAAAATGCTCGGGCATTTTTGCGTTCTATGTCTAAAAGTGATTTTAGTTATATAGGCCTTATAGACTATATAATATAGATTTACCTATAAAATGATGCTCTAATCGTAAGGTGCATATCTAATATTCTACAAGCTCGGATTTCCGACGTATACTTTCTATGCCCAGATTCCTCTGCTTTGAAGAATTCAAATTCTAATCGCGTGAAATTGTACGCACAAGAAACTATGAGGGTTGTAGTCGAAAAATGTGCGAGTTTACTAACGTCAAGTGCAGTATGGAGAAGAATCATCATGACGTCCGTATCAACTCACAATAACAAGGATCACTTGGAAGTCACGAAGGATCAAAGTCGAAATTCAAGTACTCATGAGGCTCGTGTTGAAATTATTAAAGACATTTCACCCACGGTCAAGGAATTGGTTTTGAAAGTTGATAAAACAGCGGATGGAGATCCCCTCACTTTTCTACCCGGGCAGTGGTATATTTATACAAACCAAGTCAAGCAATAAAAGATATGATGATTTTGTAGTGCATAACTTTAATCTTTAGAATTTGTAATGGTATATTACAGGCTGGACGTTTTTATACCTAATGTGGAAACTGTTGGTGGATTCTCTGTAACTTCTACACCAAGTCTTTTGAGAGTTGGCAAAATCAAATTAGCAATCAAATACTCTACTTGGCCACCCTCTCATTATTTTCATACAAAGGTACTTATAATTACA
The DNA here is from genome assembly GCA_034699125.1 of Gisinianus flammeolus. Classification (NCBI taxonomy): domain Eukaryota; kingdom Metazoa; phylum Arthropoda; class Collembola; order Symphypleona; family Katiannidae; genus Gisinianus; species Gisinianus flammeolus. The sequence goes on along the minus strand of JAIUND010003874.1, from coordinate 12,977 downwards.
TATATATGAATTACAAGAATATTAACCTTGATGCATCTGGGATCTCATTGTTTATGTATATATATAGTGTAAAGAAGGGTCGATTCTACGAATTCGGTGCGGTGGAGATTTTCATCTGCCTGAGAACCCGAGGAAAGATTCTGATTACTTATTTATAGCTGGAGGTAAGTTATAGGTAATCAACCTGTTCAACTTTGATAATAATACATGCATGCCACATGATTATTACATTTTAAAAGTTGAATTTTAATATTCACATATATATGTACAGGTGTTGGAATTAACCCAATTGCTTCAATGATATTTCATCTACATGAAACTGAACTGGACAGGAACATAACTCTCTTGTACTCTGCAAAGTGTAAGCGAGAACTTATTTTCAGGGTGAGAGAATCATAATTAAAATATCATCATATTTTTTGTCCTGGAAGCAGGTTTCATTCTCCTTGAAACGTGACAAACAGGAAATATTTCAAACATGATTAATTTCATCAACAGGAACAATTTGATGCGCTAACAGCTCAAAATCCTAGATTCAAAGCTCGTTATTATGTAACGTGTCCAAGACTTGCTTCAGCTGAGCAAAGTCCTCTGGAATTGGAAAAATCTTTTGAGTATCAAGGTAGCATTTGATGATCTATTAGCACTTGTTTTTCTTCACAATAACTTATATTGAATAGAGCCTTGAAATAACAAATAACATAGGTTATTTACTATTAAAATTTACTCATATTTTGTACTTTATTATTATTATTGTATAGCACGGAGAATGACTCTGGACGATATTGAAGAACATCGAGATAAAATCACGTTCATTTGTGGTCCACCAAGTCTCATTCAATTAGCAACTCAGTCCAGTGATAAATTCAAAGAGATTCACTTTGAAAACTGGTGGATGTGATACATGTATCAATGTTTTTCCGTGATGTTTTTAGTGTTTTGACCTTTACATGACCAATGATCAATATATTTATTACGTATTTTAATATGTACATAGTTAAATTTATAAAGCATTATCAAATAAAAATGTAATGGGGACTCATCTCTCACACCTCGTTTATAATACTTATATAATATGTATTGAGGTTCAATTTTAATTCTTCATTAAGGTTGCCTGAGACTGTTTTTATTTTCAGTGGAAAAATCAAGCTTGACGTGAGCAAAACAATCTAAAAGCATATATACTTAAATGAAGCACACATGCCATACATACGTACAATAATAATAATTACAATATATTTTCTACGTTAAAGTTGTGTGTGTACAATGGGCACATGTATATGTGCTTTGTTATATATATTATAGTACGAGATGATGATCGTTTGTTTGTTTCATGTCGTGGGGCATATATAGTATTTATGTAGTGTAGATAGGGGCATATGCAAAGTTAAATGGTCTAAGGCCACAGCGCGTATAGGAACCATTAAATTGCATTAAAACAGCACGCATAGGAGGACGACAAATGAGGCTTAGAATATAATAATAAAAGTGAGCATGTATGCATATCTTAATGTAATAGACCAGCGTCACAGTTGATAGTTGATGGGTAAACAGGTATAAAAAATAAATTTGAGAAGTTCTCTCACAGCTATACCTATATACCACGAAACAATACGAAACACTTTTACCTACTTTTATTTTCCCTTTCTACTTCAACTTTGGAAAAGATTGTTCTTAACTCTCAACATTATTGGACTCTACTCAATTCGTTTTCACACCACCGGTCATCACTTTAATTTAATACATCTGAAGCTCTCATCGAGACGGGCACACACCTCAAGATATAACGCTAAGAAAGAGAGACGCAATAATATCAAATATATTTAATTATTATTTGGCTCGTAAATAAAGGTTCTCTATTAGAGAATGTTTAGGGAATAAATAAATTTGAAAATAGTATTATAACTAACCAAAAGTTATTGTGATAGTGAAAGTTCCTACAATTTAAACTGATTAAAAAATTGAAGAATTTTTCTACAGGAAAAATGGCCGTCAGTTCACTCACACCAGAAGAGCAAGAAAAACTGGACGTATTCCGTTCTCGTGTCTTTCAAATCTATCCAGAGAAAGATGAGAAACTCGTAACTTGGCTTCGTGCTCGAGATCTAGATGTTTGTAAAGCCGAGGTGAGGAAGTTATTTGTATTTGTAATTGTTGCCAACAATTTCTGTGATTAACCTTACAGGAGGATTACAGATTATAAATCCTCCTGTATATTTTATTTATGTATTACGTTTCCCGTTGAGTCGGTATAGGATTTTCTGAGTCAGGAAATTCCTGTATATAACTTTTACTCAAATTCATTTATATATATATTGGGTTTTTTTAATAGCAAATGCTTCGACGTCATTTGATTTGGCGTAAAAATAATGAAATTGCCAACTTGAAAACCTGGCGACCACCAAAAGTATTTTTTCCATACATCCATACGGGTTATGATAAAGAAGGAGCTCCAGTGTACATCATGCCGATCGGTCGATGGGAAATGAGGGCAGCTATCGAGTCTGGTGACATTGTCCCGTCACTCAGATTCATTTATCAAACTCTAGAGAATGTCGTATCAACAGGGAATAAAGAAGGGATTTATCAAGGGATCGTCATTTGCGATTTTGATGGTTTTGGCTATCGACAAATTGCTCATAGAACTGTACTTCAAGGGATTCTTGAGGTCCTTAGAGTATTTGAAGCAAACTATCCTGAGGTGAGTATACTTCATTTATACGTATATACACAATCAATTGTTAATTTTTTGTAAATGTTCATCAAATAAAACGTGAGTATGTCCTTACAATTATACTTCAACTAAATAATCAATTAGGTCCTCAAAGCCGCCTTTGTCATCAATGCTCCCAAAGTCTTCAACTATCTCTTTGCTCTGATGAAACCTCTTTTAAATTCCCGAACGCTCTCAAAAATCCAGATTATTGGGCAAAATCGTATTAAATGGCAAGAAATGCTTTTAAAACTCATTGAGTCGGATCAACTTCCCCCATATTGGGGAGGTACGAAACCTGGGAGTGATGACTATTGCAGTGAATGCTGGTTCATGGAGCCTCTTCCTCCCAATTGGGTCAAAGTGAGTATATATCTTTTCGTTCGATTGTCTCAATATATATTTTGAAATTTTGGAGACTAACTCTGAGTCCTATGTATATCTATTTAAAATTATTAATAGCGAACTGCTGCCAACTTTGATGAGTTTGGTGAGGAGTGGTTCACGATCAAAGTCCCAGCAAGAGAAAAGGTAACATTTGAGTACAAAGTACCGGAGAGGAAGTGTGGGAAGAGTGACCCAGTTCTCAAATGGGCATTCAATACAGATGGCTATGATATTGGATTTGCCATTTATTTTGGAGATGAAGAGGAGTATTTAGTTGACTATGAGAGAATGAATTCACATGAGGAGAGAGAAGAAGGGATTTTACATTTGGCGAAACCAGGAAAGTACACGCTCATGTTTGACAATACATACAGTCGGACTCGAGGTAAGACACTACACTACAGCGTCTCCTTCAATGATGTCATTTTAGAGGACGAGGATGAAGAATTCCATGATGTGAATTTCCAACACGAAGACTCTGCATCCTTTGCCGATGAGAATGATAATGAGATATGCAGTATCAAATTGTAATTACAAGGGATGCATGAAAATGGAACCCATATATTTGTTGTGACTGTGTGAGAATTTGTATATCATTCAAAATAAGGAAAAAAACTAGCATGTTATTACGGCCAACCAACCAACGATGGATAAAATATAAGTAATGCAATGAGTCTTATTTACCTTCTTTAAACTTAAACAATTCGATAGTTTTGTAAAGTTAACCGTGTGGGCTTTGAGGATAACATAATAAAACTTGTACTAGAATATATATAATATATATATATATATTTAATCGAGAACAAGATGAATATGGCTAAGATTTAAGATGACACGTAAAAACTAGGTTGGTTATGTCACAGGATAGTTTATAATTTAGAGTCATTAATATAATGAGAAGTGCATGAATTAGCCTTACACTTACACGTGCGAAAGTTCATATATATTGCAGTTTCTTATCATGCGATTGTATCCCTATACTATCTTTTGTCGACTACTCACACACACGCACAATGTTGTACCATGGACAATGAATTCTCGATTCCCATCGTCAGTCTACAAGGTATTTTTTACAACTATATGTACATTTTATCGCGAAAACTTGGTCAAGGAAAACCACTTTTCATAAAAAAAACAAACTACAATTTACTGACCATTGATAGCCCCTAGCCTAGAGCTGGTTTTATTTTATTCTTCATTTGCCATTTTAATATTTTTAATGAATGACGATCGTCTTTCGCTGAATATGTACAGATTTGAAGCTACTATTTTTCCTTCTTTCAATGACATTTCTTTTGATCTGAATGATTTGCCCTATTGACTTTCACTTTTTCCCTTCATTCAATTGCTGTCGAGTTAAGATAAGATGAGATTTGAGAGGAAATATTACAAAGTATAGGCAGATAAAAACCATTGTTATTTTACTTTAGATACCTATACACCCAATATGCTTCTACAGTATCTACAGTCTACAGTGCTCCGTATAACTTAAAAATATTTACTAAATACATTACATAGTATTTAATATTTATAATTCAAAATCTTTTTATGCATGGAATATGTCTTGTGTGTACTCGATAAAACTGTGAAAACAATGGATGTAAATGAAAACAATAATAAAACCTGTATACAGAAATAAAAGATTTGATGAATTCCTTAAGACTATAGATTAATGTGACAGGTATATAGACATTTATATATATATGGAACTCACGTGACGATGGAATTTGATTTTATTCAATATTTTATTATTAAATATTAGCTTGATGATGTCATTGTTGAGCATTACTTGCACCAGTAATAATGGTTGATGATTAAAACATAATATAGTATATACTTAACAAAAACAAAATCTTCTCACGTCTTCACGCACTCATTCATTCAGACATCCATTGATGAGGAATTTATTTAGCTGGTTCTGCATCTTCAGCCTTTGTGGTTCGGGTGTAGATTTGTTGGGCACGATGTTTCACCACTCGCTTGATTAATCCTGTAATATAAAATATTCATCGTCGTTTAAAGTCTGAAATTTTTTACCCATCTATTTTTCCTTAAAAAAACAACGCATGAAACAGGGATCCATCAACAACTTTTTTGTTTTGGCTCAAAAATATAGTATATTTAAAGTATTTTATTATACTTTCAAATTTCATTTAGCAAATTCGATTAAGAAGTTATATACCTTTCTGTAAAAGTTCCTCAAGAGCTCTTCTTGCTAATGATCCACGAACTTTGAGTCTCTCACTGACCACGGAAGGGGTAATAAGCTTGTAAGAAGGAACTTCTTTAATTAACTTTTCATAAGTTGCCTTGTCGAATAGAATCATATTATTCAACTTATCTCGGACCTTTCCCTTAGACCACTTCTGTTCTCGAAAATTACAGAAAAAAAGGAACAATTAAATATTGAACTTGAATATTTTGGCAATATGTATAATATTAAATAGTAATTTTTAACTTCTGCTTGCCTTCTTCTTAGCCTTTCCACCTCCTCCTTCCTTTTTCTTGGGTGCCTTGGCCGGAGCCTTCGAGCTCCCTTTGGTGTCTTTTTTGGGTGCCTGTATAGAGAAAACATTTATTACAACACAAATTTACTATCAAATTATCCATGAATGCAATTAAAATGAGTTAAATATTATAAAATTGATAAAATTTTGAGCAGACGGCATGTCACACTTACCATGTTGCAGCGAGACAGGCTTTTATTTCAAAGTCCGAACGGCGGCAATGAGGCCGTCAAGCTTTAGTCTTGCTGTCTGGTTTCTCGACTTTTGATTAGAACTACCTAAATTGTTGATATTTTAATTGAGAATGTAATCATGGTTAAACAGTATGAAGTACTATGAAGTTATGATGTAGACAAAATGCAAATTATAAAAATATACATGTTTATTGAGTGAAGTTTATTTCCTTTCTTTTCGTGCGTCTAAGACGAATGACTGTTACAATAAATCGTCGCTTTAAATTGAATGACAGATTCTGCAAGTTACATACTTACTAATAATAAAAATGAAGAATGATTCTTGATACGGTTTTCGTGTACTTCACTGAAGTCATTAAGTATACGTACATTTTAAATGCATTTTAAATAAATAAAAATAACTATGTATGTGAAGTTTATCCACACGATCCATCTTGCCAGCCTTCCTTCCATCTTTCATCCACAAGATTACAATCAAATTCTGGCTTCCCTAATTTTCGGTTGACTTCATTATGCATTCGACAGAGCCAAACAGCAAAATCGTGGCCACTTTTAGTATCCGGTGGATTTACGGATATGCTGTGTAGGTATAAATATAATAGAAAAAGTAAGCCCAGTTGTATATGGAAGCCTTCCATTAATTGGAAGGTATATTTTAAAGTTTGATATTAAAAGAAAGCTATATTATATTTAAGTGCGTTTTACTTCATACTTACGATTCACGGAAATCTCTAGCACAATGGTCACATGGATAATATTTTGCAAATAGTTTAATGAAAACAGACATTTCTTTTTGTTGATTTATGGAAGGTTTTTGAGGGAAATAGGCTGCCATCGTATGAAGAAATGACCATGTATTGTGACCTAATTCGTCTTTGTCTAATGGACATTGAGCAGACTCGGAGTGAGCTGCACTCATACTGTCAACCTATATAATATAAGAGAGACACCCAAAATGTTTTAAAAGCTCTACTTACATATATTCTACTCAAATTGGTTTGTAATAGTAATCATTGTCGCTACTTCTGGCTGGACCTACCTGTTTATCTGTCACTTGTTTATTTTTCATTTTGAACCAACTCTTGAAGAAAAAAAAAGGACGTGATCACACATTTTATTGTATTGTGATGTATATAGATTTCATTAAATAAGTAAATGTGTATCCTTCAATTAAAGAGAGAATATACGTACTTAATTTATATAGCTACCAATTAAAACTTACCTTAAAGTCCGTGCAAGCTCTACAAGGTTTACCATCATCTTCTTTCTCCTTCTTATCGTTACTCGTGTGACCTGCTCCCTTCCCAAACATGTTTGTTATATTTTCCATAGTAAGTATATCGTGCCGTTTGAAATGATGCGAGTATAAAATATAAATCCCTTCTTCGTAGACACTTTATTCAATTATTTGTATGACTTATAGTATGGGCCTTTGAGTTATTTGATAAATAAAATAAAAAAGATGATGTAAAAATAATGAAGATTCGAATAAGTCTTCTTCATGAATTACATAAAGACCGACGATTAGCGATGGAATTCCCACAAAAATCTCATGTGATTTTCTTATGTCCTGAAAGGGGGAATTTTCGAGAGTGGGGATTTCATCAAATTTTCCAAAACTTGATTCTTGATTAAAATTAGTTAATAACCTATTTCTAAATTGTCTATATCAATCGATATCATCATGGTGAATTTCAATAATTGGTACCGGGCATCAAAGAGTTTGAAGGAGCCTTTTTTCCCTATGGGTAAGTACTCGTTCATTCACTTAAAGTGTGTATTTGTTTTAAATAATATTTATATATCTACTTATCATAAGTAACTTATGTTTACACATTTCATATTGAAAATTTTAATTTTTTAAATTCTTTGTTATCTTTATAATTAAGTGCGACGTAATTGGAAAAGGGGCTGGAATGAAATTCCAGAAGTTATGGGGGCTGCTGGTCTTGCACTGGTCGGTAAGGAATATCCAAATAAATATACCGTTAATTTCGCATATTTTGTATTTAAGTTCACTTATGAATACTCATGACTAATACATAATATACTGATGAACTTCTGACCTCACTTTCTCAACTCTCGTCACAGTGTTCTAATGTTCTATTTTCATTTTAACACGTCTTTATAGGTTATGTGGGCATGATTTCGTTGTACTTTTTGGAACCACCAACTGCTGCTAATCATCGCTATCGATTGTGGAATGTTATTGTCCGACCTGATGACCCAAAACTTGCGAAATGTAGGAGGTACGAAAATAGTCCCGAGTGTACATACCGTTAGAAACAACCCCCTCGTTATACATCTTTCTTTACTCTGCTATTTGCTCTGAGAAGCATCATGTATCGTGTAGTTTATGAATAGATGATATTTAAAATGTACAGAAAACGTAAAAATTATAATATTGAAAATAAACACTGTCAAAAAGTAAGTAACTATTGTATAGGAAACAATATCCTTGCGTTTAATGTTTAATTTAATGTCTTCAAGAGATAAAGTTGGAAGTAGAATAAATAGGATGATAGTAATGAAAAGTATCTTCTACAAATGCATTTACAATGCATGTAAATATTAAATATTTATGAGAAGTTTTTTTTAATTCAAAATATTTTATAATTTCCATTTCCGTATTTTACTATAAATTCATCTCCAATAAAACATATGCGATAGTACTTAATTATTATTTAGGTAACATTAGTCTAAAATATTTATAAAAAAAAACAGATTCAAAGTTATAGTATAGAATCCATAGAATATGTGTATACCACTGTATATATGTTGTTAAAACTATATACACTTTACAAAAATGACAGGTTCAAATAGAGAGGAAGTAACACTACATAATTGGACATTCCATATCAACAACGTGTATATTTACAATAGTTGCACACAAACAAACACCTCGAAAATGTGAAATGTATACAAAAGTAAGTTATAAATACGTAATTTAGTGCAAACCACAAATCATGAGTAGTAGTTAAAATGGGAACGGAGTATGTTTAAGTACTTATTTAAGTAGAACTTAAAAAACTAAGAATAATAATAATAGTGATATTATTATTATTATATTATACATAAAAAAATAGTTAAAAGGAAGACTTTGATATTATTGTCTATATGTACATTTATTTCATTTTTATACACAATACACATATATATTTGGTTCAATTGGGGTGCAGTATTTTGGCAGTTGGGATACTTGAACAAGTAAAAGTTTTTCTCATACATAAAAACTATCAGATAGTAGACATTTACATTATATTTGATTATATATATTATATGTAATGATTATATGTAATCATTCATTATATAAAAAAATAGCTATTTACATTACAAAACGAGTTTGGTTAATCATCTGGCTGTTTGTAAGTCACATACGCATGAACTCGATGGATGGAGGTGGAGAAGGACCGAAGTTTTACCGTTTCTGGATTTTCAATTGTAACTTCTCTAGCATTTTCTGTGAATCCTGTGAATGTTAATCACAAATGAACATTTTAGTACCTTTCTCGATATTTACATATTAATTCTTGGTTCATGTAATGCAAGTTAATACGTATACTATGTAGTTGTAAATTCAAATTCATACCTTGAGCGACTTCACAATCCTTCCTCACATAGATATTCAAATCAAAGGCACATCGTTCTTGCAAAAGAGGAAGAAAGGTCACCGTAGCTGTCACCTGTCGCATTACCGACCGAATCCCTTTCTGGATAGCTTCTAATTCCTTTTTCCCATATTCTCTTCTTCGTCTGTATCATAGCAAATTAAAGTATGAATGTAATAAAAGTACATATACTTAAATACATTGGTTTAATCTGTACATAATTAAATTTTCATTTAAGAGATTGTTATAGTTATTATGTATACCCTCCAGTTATTGTACAATCACCATCAGCAGGAACCATTTTTACTTCAAAATCCCATTTCTCCAGGTTTTCCCCTGTGACAGCTGACAAAATAATTAAAGATAACTTTTGGAGCTGTCCTTTAGCTAGCCATTCTAAAATGAGACAAATCCATATTATAATAATTTTATTACTGAATTATTATACTTGAATGCATATACAATTATTATTATTATTATTATATGTACAAAACTTTTTGCATCACAAGTATTCACAAGTTGACATCAGTATATGTAATTTACAAGTATACTTCAGACTTACTTTCAACACTTGGCAATACTTCATCAAAGTAGTCATTGATATCTTTCTGTTTACTCAAAAATAGTGTAATTCCATATTTTTGTGTTCTGTCAAACGTATCTGCAGAGTAAACTCCTCGTTGATACAAAATCGAATGGACTGCATATTCTATGTATACAACCACAATTAATACAATCAATGATACATAGTTAATCATTACAATTACAATTACGAATCTAGGATACAATAATAATAATAATACATGTATACTATTTACTTTTTATTAGATATATGGGACTTACTAAAGAATTCAGAGACAATCGTTGCGGATCCTTGTAATGTTATCGGCTTCACCGTGGTAGAAATTGATGCATTCATGGAACCATTATGACAAGACTTATTGGCTCTTGAGGATATCGAAGAAGCCATGTCAACACAATTTACTCAATTTCTCTTGAACTATTCAAGTACCTCTGATGTATTTTTAATTCTTTATAATATACACTTTGAAATTTTGATCAATGAATTTCATTGAATGAAAGAAGTCGAGAAAAAAGTAAACAAGACTAAAACTAAAAAACACACATTTGTCCGTTGATTCGCGGGGAAATGTTTGACTCGGGAAAAAAAAACGGTAGTGAGAATCACAGCTATAGATAAATAAGCTATGGAATCAGTCAGCTCAGATATGCATGAAAAGAAATTGAATCAATTGAATTCACTCGCGTTTTCTTTGTCTTTTATTAATTTTTTTTGTATTCATTTTATAGAGTTTAGAGTACACAAAAACAAAACTTGATGCGATTCAAGATTTAACTATTACATTTGATGTAAGCATATAACACACAACACATACATTGTATATGTGACGAGAATTTCGATAAATAAATAATATATACATTTCTGTGGGCATTTGATAAAGATTAAAATACAATCATAGGTATAAGTTAGGGAAACCTAAAAAGAGAGAGGAAATTGAACAAAATAGACATTCAATTAATGGGCGATTAAATAATCGAATGTGTTGCAACTATTGCAAACTTGGTATTGTTGACATGTTATACATATGCATTTGCATATGTATATACACAGTGGGTATAAGTACAAGCCGGAAGTGAAGGTATACTATTATAGTATAATAATATAGGTTTGCTGGAGAGTTTCTTAGTTCTCGTGTTGAAAGTAAATAAAATAAACAATAATGATTATAGAATGATGTAATATGTATAAACGAAGATGTACACGTATGTTTTCTGTGAGTCTCTCAGAAAATTCTCCTCTTCTGTTGGATATCCGGGTTACGACTCTGTTTCTTGTTCTGTTGTGGGGGTTCAAAGTGGTGTAATTGGACGAGTCCAGTACCCGAAAATGGATTATTAGCCTTTTCAGCTTTGAGTAGGAACCTCACGGAAATTGCCATTGCCGATGGAAAATCAATCTATATATAAGGTCAAGTCAAAGGTCAACCTTTAATTAAGCGCAAAATATGGAATAAATTGAAATGCATTCAAGTTTTACTTAAAAAAAGGATAAATTACCGTGTTTTTGAGATAGTTGACTTCAAACTTGTTCGTCACCTTATTATGGACTGTGTATTTGGATTCTATATATGTAATCAAAATGAGCAGAATAAAAACAAACAAAAAGGGTGAATAAATACACAGTCAAGTTAAAAATGGTATTTTGATTTGATTCAACAATTTGTAAACCTTTGAGGTGGCTTTCCATGAGTCGTTCCAATTCTTCGTCATCGATTGGAGTCGGACTCATCAGTGCTTCCAGAATCTGTTTCATGTTTTCTTTAGTGACTGCCCCCGCACCCAAAGTATCGTGCTTTTTGAACAACTTTTCCAAATCTATTATCCATACACACACACAGAAACCAGAAACCACAATATAAAATCTAGAATCATTTTCCAATTTTCTAATTCTAAAAATTCTAAAAAGTTCAAAAGTGAAATTCAATGCTGAACCTTACACTGTTTTGATTCCCTCTTGATTTTCTCTTCCTATATATATGAAAACGGAAGAAGAAAATGACAAACATTTTAATCCGTTTTTTAAAAATGATTTGCCCTCTTTGCAATCTTCATTCCATCTCAAAAAAAAAGAGTACTAAATTTTGGAACTTACCATTTCAAATATTAGTATTTAAAATCCTCGTTGACAATGATTCAAACTTTTCCAACTTTTCCAATTGTTGACAATTTAATGGATAATTGGCAGCACTTTGGTTAAAGTCACTGAAATTTCTTTTGATTTCCAAATGAAAATCCGAGTCACAATTTGATTTTTAACTTCGCCTCCTCTCTCTGGTTTCACAAGTGGATTTTCAGAAAAGGTGACTCGTTTTTCCGTGTCTTTCAACAAACTTTTGTCACTTTGAGCTGTGTGTGTATAAGAATTCCACTTTTTCCAAAGAAGATTTCCAAATTGAAAAGAATGTCGTCAGTCGTCACAAATAATAATGGAAGAAATATGAAAAATGAAAACTGTGTATAGGGAAATGCAAAAGTTGTGAATTTCCACTTTTATATAGTTTCTCTACTTTCTCTGGGGCTTTTCGGAGTTTGAATTGAGGATTCGGGAGAGAAAGCTATGTAGCTGAAATACTCCAGGAGAGAAGAGACAACTGACTGACTAAAACAGTCCTCAGTAAATGCTTTTATACTCGACACAGAATCTTGATAGTTTTCCTCGTCGTCGTCTTGTGATCATATTGAAACGCAGACCAGAATTAAACTATAAATTGTATATTATATCCTCATTTCATACATAATAAATGTATATATATAGGTATATACACTTTACACTGTACGTGTAATCTATAGAATAATTCCGTTTGTGCCCATATTATTCTAAGGGTGTGAAATCTGTGAAGGTGAGGGGCGAGAAAAGACTCAACATTGAATCAGTTGACATTGCAGACAAAGACACTGTTAACAAAAACCCCACATTCGGAACTTGGGACTCTTTCTCTCTCTCTCTCTCTCTCTCTCTCTCTCTCTCTCTCTCTCTCTCTCTCTC
>JAIUND010003873.1:0-14032 GCA_034699125.1 Gisinianus flammeolus | reverse complement strand
GACCCCGGACCTATAAGATGCAAAAGGATTCATGTTTCTATCTCTTACCGTTCTCTTAAAATAGCGTTACACACAGATAGACAGCTCCATAATATATAAGGGGGGTTAGATATATGCATTCGTATTTCCATATTTGCATTTTTCGTGCCTATATATGTATCATCTTTATTATGATTATCTACATCACACTTTATTCATTATATATTACACATAATTGATTTCAAATCGGCATTTGCATGAATGTGTGCGTGTGTGTGTGTGGGAGAGAAAAAATATATATAAATGTTGCGCATATACAAAACAAGTAGACGATTACTAAAGTGGAGATCCGTATATATTTGTCCAACTAACGTCAATCGCAATGAATCAAATAGCAACGACTTGGGATTACTCAAGTATACCTACACATATCCATTTTTTCGTATATTCTATACTGTTAATCCCAAATCATTCGTATATGCTACAGACTTGGGAGTATAGTACTTTGGTATTCAGTATTTCTCAAGCTGCAGGGAATCCCAAACGATTCTAATGCTCCATCCGTGTGATTCCAAATATAGAGTATCTACTGGTTTTATACCTATATACATGCATTCCCAAAGGATTCTACATATAATGCTCCATACTTGTGATTCGGAATAGCGTAATCTGCTGCAATCAGTTCTTGCCTTAATCCCAATGTAATCCCAAGTCAAAAGTTTATACACTTGGGATAATATGGCAATCCGGCACAATTTAGATCCAGGCCCTTTTTTTTCTTGCGAGAGTGCAAACCCAAATATTGGGAAATATTTTAGAATATGACTTTCTAGGATAAAATCCCTCAAAGTCTTCAAAAACTGAAAAAATCCCTCAAAATCTTTAAAAACTAAAAAAATCCTTCAAAATCTTTCCAAATTGAAAAAGTCCGACCAAATCTTTAAGAACTGAAAAAATCCTTCCAAATATTTGCAAATTGAAAAAATCCTTCAAAATTTTTAAAAACTGCAGAAACCCCTCAAAATCTTTGCAAATCGTACACAAAATTGTAAAAATCTTAAAATCTTTGTAAAATCTACGGAAATTCTTAAAAAATCTTTGAAAACCCAATAAAATCTGCGGAAATTCTTAAAAATCCTTGAAAACCCAGTAAAATCTACGGACATCCTTGAAAGTCCAGGATAATTGTCATAAATGAAGTTCAAAAGTTGTTTGTGTGCAATTGAAGAAAGAATACAACCGAGCTGACGAGGGACATGTCAGACGTGGTTTTTTTTGTAAAATATGAGATGAGGTGGGTTTTGTAGAAAAAAATGACGCGAATTCGGTGGCATATATATCTCTTGACATTGCAATTTATTTTGCGAATTTTTGGCAAAATTAAAATGGCAAATTTCCGCAAGTGAGAATAAGTAGCTTGACTTTCTCTGAACTTTTCACATCGGATACAATGGCGCATGGCGTAGAGCGACTTACTTTTTGCTACATGACAGCGGGTTCAATTCCTGCTGGACTTAAAAACGTTTTGTTACTTTTTCGTCATTTTTTCCTGTCTCAACTAGAATAATGGGATGCAAGTACACAGAAATAATGCCAGAAGATTGATTTTTTTTTGTATTTCAATTTGTTGGTGAAAAAAAGAGCCGGAGTTTCAAGTAAATGATAAATTGGCTAATGATATTGCATAAGAATGGTTATTAGTTAGAAAACAGGAAAGTTATACAATTCAATTAGTAAGATGTCATCATTTATGAACAAAAGGCAATGAGAAAATATCAGTCAGAGTTCATCAGTTTGCACTACAACTTGCATAATGGTCCTGATCATAGAAACCAGCGAAAACTTTTATTGCAATCTTGTAAATTTTTTACTTTACTTTTCGCCGGAAGGAAAATGACGACAAGTTCAAAACTACGGCTTCAACAGTGTTCAACTCTCGAATAAACGCCCAAAATTGTAGTTTTAAAAAATCCGATGGGCCGAGCCAGAAACTTTTGATGCGTCACTTGGAGAACATCAAAATTGCACGATTTTTAGGAGCCTAAAAACCTTGACATTTAAAATTTGTGGTCAAATCGTTTTGCTAAACATAATTATATGCATTTTAAAATGAAAAATGACGAAAAAGTAACAAAACGTTTTCAAGTCCAACAGGAATTGAACCCGCTGTCATATGGCAAAAAGTAAGTCGCTCTACGCCATGCGCCATTGTATCCGATGTGAAAAGTTCAGAGAAAGTCAAGCTACTTATTCTCACTTGCGGAAATGTGCCATTTTAATTTTGCCAAAAACTCGCAAAATAAATTGCAATGGCAAGAGATATGTATACCACCGAATTCGCACCGAAAATAAGTCATTTTTCTCTACAAAACTCACCTCATCTCATATTTTACAAAAAAACCACGTCTGACATGTCCCTCGTGAGCCGCAATCATCTTTGAAGATCTACCGCCAGCTGGCGGTGCTGAACGTGATTTACAACGCAGGGTTTTGGGCGCTGGTGTGGTCCATATATTTAACAACAATTGCGTTTTCTAAAGCCGTGTGCGTCTAGTACCACACTGTCCTCCCGCCCTTCATCCTCCTAATCTTCCGCATCCTCTACGGGACGCTCGTCCTCCGTGAGCAAATTGAATTCCATACACAAAAAGGTGCAGGAGGGCTCTACAAAAAATCGTACCATTGCCTTTAAAATCCTTCCAAGGACAAAACAAATTCCCGCCACTGCCACGCCCATAAGGAATACATAGCCCGCACTTTGATTCAGCGAGTTCCGGAAGGTCGGGAGCTGACTCAGACTCCGCCTACCCTGCATATTCTCATATAAGACTTTAAAATACGTGAGATCATATGGCATCTTCCTTATTCGACCCCTGTTCTGAACCAGCTCGTCCAACTCGAGCCAATATCGCCAGAGGCCGTCCTCTAACAATCCCATGAAAGCCCTCATCAGCAAGTCCAAATTTGGTGCGGTGAATCCAGCAGATTCAGTGTACAGGGAAATTCCTTGCTCCAAACACTCTTGCGCTTTTTCCTCGTACAAGTCCGTGTAGAGTCGAACCCGGTACTTATCCTTATACAGAAACATTGACGCCACTTTATTAGACTCTGGCCCTTCCCCATTAAACCAATGGCTTGTTACCAAAGACAGGCTGTCCCTTCCAGTAAATCTTGGTCCACTGTGGGCGAGCTCCTGAATCGTGTCCAACACCAGTGTCTTGAATGCATTGGACTTCTCGACCCACTCGGCATTGTGCGAGTATGAGAATCGAAACCGGAACCCGTTATTAACGAGGTCCTGAAGCGTCAAGGCAACGTCCATGGATCGCGGCACCACCTGGTGACTCGTAAGGAAGCAACAGTAGATCTGACTTAGGAGAAACGACGCGCCGATCCAGAACGAGTAGAACCGGAAAGAAAATTGCCCGCGCAGCGGAACGGAACTGATAAAATCCACGCTTGATCCTGCAAAAAGCGGGACCGTCATGGCAAAGACACTGTCTAAACTGAACCATGCGACACTCCTTGAAGGATTCTGCTGGTTCCGGCTTTGGGTTTGGTTTTGGGCGTGGTGATACAGAACATGGAGGAGGATCGCCAGAATCACCAGGAAAGCAAGGACGAGCCACACGGTGGGCGTGAGCGGATCAGAAATTGATCTGAGCGCCACCTTTCTTCGGAAACCTTCCAAAGGGAAAATGATCCAAAAGTATTTCACGCGTTTGGATGGGAGTTTTCGTGGCTTCCCTCGCGGAATTTGATGGGCGTGATCAAGGAGAATGAGGACATCTTCAAGAAAGTTGAGCGGACCGCCATCTTCGTTTCCCCACAGGAAATTGCGGAAGTTTTGGTACAGTCGATCGCGGATGCGATAGATGGAGGTATCGCTGGATCCTTCGTCATGAAGGAAATACACCGACGCACCACCAACGAATGCGGATTTCCTATGCAACAGTCCATTTGCAGTTGAACGACTACGATTGGGATTGGTTAATTGGTGACAGGCAAAGGAGCTGCGGCAATTAATAAAAAGGACTTTGAGCTGACGGTTGAGGATCAAAATGATAGATTCCGTAAGGCGGCCATGTTGAGTGAGAAAGGACTTTAAGTGGGATTGATCTTCGTCAAAAGTGTGGAGGATGATGGTGTGTGAGTTCTGGCATATCCCAAGGAGATGCTTTAAACCTGGATTGTTGTAATTGTAATTGTATGTCTTAAAGGAGCCACCGACGCTGGTGATTGCGTGTACTAGTATTAAGACAAAGAGTATTATGGTTACAGTTACCGATGGAAAAAGAGGGAATTTAGCAAAATGTATTGTTCGTTCCATTGTTTGTGTGGGTCTGTTTGTGCTGCTCAGTCATTTCGCCATATGTTTTTCAGTAACCGGGTAGCTTGCTTTAAAACGCTTGTGATTCTAAATAATTATAATTCATTTACTGTTTCTGTAGATAACGTTTCGTAATGTAGAACTGCACGCAAAGTGTCATGTAAGTAATTGGATCAGGACGCTGTCAAGTTTTGACTATTATTAATATCCATTATCCAGCTTTTCTTTTACCTTAATGCTGTCAAATATATGAAATATTTCCTATCCTTAAATTCTAGTCATAAATAAGTAAATAAGTAAATGAAATTAAATGTACAAATTTCATCTTTCATTGTCTCATAGAAATCATAAATTAATTCCTATAAATTCACGTATTTTATGGAATGTTCATTTTACTTCCAACAGTCACACATATACACATTTCAAATGCCCCCAGGTTTCACTGTGGTCTTAAAAAATGCACAATGTTTAACTTTATTCGGAGTGTAAAATTTATTTCGGAGTGTAATTCTGAACGTGCAAAAATGAGCCACCTAATACTTAAACGTATATATAGGTCCTGCCATTTTTAAACCCGGCGACTTTTGTCATTTCCGTCCACATATGACGACTCTGATGGAAAGCAGATAGATAGAAAACTATTACATTTTTGCGTATGGAAACTTGTCTACGTTTATCCTGCATCCAATAAAGTCAAGTTGTGACCTCCATGACCTCAAAATAAAATTCCTACGTCCCGGGTTAGGCGTGCGGCTGAAATCCAATTTTTGTCCTGTGATTTCTCCAAAAATCAGCAATGCCCCCAAAATTGACATACCTTCTAAAAACAAGTGTCATTTTATCTTTTAGAAATGCCCACAAGCGTTAAATTCTGTACGTGCAAAAATACGCCAGAGCCTCCGCAATTTGGGCCTAAAAGTCCACATAATTCGGTTTGGTCCTGCTTTCACAAACCAAACTTGAAATTTCCCGGGGCTGATGGACTCCTTTCTCATTCGCTGTCTCAATGCGATTTCCCAAATGAAACTGATGAGGGCCAATAGGGAGCCGACGAGGAGTGTAGCAAAGCACACGGCGACGTTTTTCATTTTAAAGGGTTTGAGGGAAGCAAAATTCAACACGTTGTCCATTGCATCGTTCAACTTGGTGTAGTGCCCATGATGCTTTCCCTCAACTTTCTTTTGCTCTCTCATCCAAGAAATTCCGCCCTTTTTCCGATAGTCGGTGCAGTCCTGGAGCCATTTCCTAAAATGTCCAGAATCCCGATTCGCCCCCACCAACCAATTAAAAAACCCGGTATACTCCGAGTATTTGGGGAGTCCAACGTTGATCATCGTACTAATCGCCACTGTTGATGAGATGGCGGGAGGGAAATCCCGTCGAATCGTCAAGTTCTTTGCCATCAAAGGGAAAGCTAAGAAATCCCAGGCTATGCAAACGGAGCGTTTGTCCATGACAGCCGCGCCCATACATTTTAACCAATCCTTGTCATACGTCATTCTCTCACGGATATTCACATATTTTGGGATCATAGTTTCCCTGAAAAAGACGTCATTTACAGCACCAGGGAGGTCCATCGAGCGGACTTGATAGTCCTTGAATTTAAGGGATAGGTCCAAAAACGTCCGAGGGACTTCCTCCAGCATTGGGAAAGTCAAAAATGAGATTAAATTACTTGAATAAAAAATCCCAATGACGATGGAGTAGAAAAGGAAAATCCCCATGAGGAAATGGACCCTTTGTGGGATCTTAAGGGACTCGTGAACCAGAGCGGAGAAAGGGAGTTCAAAGGCCTTAAAGATCATTTCAAAGGTCTGATGCTGATGATCCGGATCCGAAACCGAAGGGTGTCCAACGGATCCAACAGATTTGACAGGAAAGCCCTTCAATTGAAAATAGAATAGAGGGACGACGGCGAGGACAGAGAGTCCAATCAGGCACCAAACTATTGGAGAAAAAGGGTAGAAAATGGCTTCCCACTTGACGCTCACTTCCGGATGAGACGTGTAGAAGACCAAATCAAAGATGGCAAGGAAACTTGTAAAGTCCAGGACGGTGTGTCGATGGACGCTGTGCGCAATGCAAAATGCAACATCCAGACGATGCTCCACGAGATCCCCGATAAAACCCGCCCAACTCCCGTTTGGGTACTGACGGAAACTGGAGTAGTGGAAGAGAACGCTCGTGGTGAAGTTGAAGCGTCTTCGAGCTTCATCCAGGAGATTGTAGGAGATGCCCAAGAGGGGTTTCTTCTTCTTCCCAGTTGATTGGTCCGAAAAGAGCACGTGAGGTTCCAGGGGGAGGACCCCCACGTTCAAGTGTCGTCCAGACATTTTTCGGGCCCAACCGTTTCTGTTTCCCATTTGGCTTGTTAATCGGGGTAATTCCATTTGTGTTTGTTGGGTGACTTGACGAAATTCAAATACCCCGCCATTCCCATGTGTTATTATAACAAAACCTTGCTTGTTGAAGGCGAGTCCGGTTTTGTACTGTAGACCCCGCACCAGCTCATGCTTGTTGAATAATTTCAAAATCCAATTCGACTCACCATTCCCGCCATAGAAAATGTTGTGAGTTGGGGTGGGTGAAGTGAGAACGGTTCTCAATTTCTCTATGGCCATGTAGACGGACGCGTCAGCTGTTGAATCATCGTTCAGATGATGATGAAAAAGGACATTCAAACACAGGGCTGAGTGTTTTTTCACTGATGGGTTTTGAGTTTGACGTGCAAGACCAAATTTATAAGAGTTGGAGAAGGGAGAATTGAGGAGCGTGAGAGGGATTTCCAGCCGATAAAACAAGGAATAGTCCGAAGTTGGGTCCGAATTCATCGTCAAAGTGTCCAAATGATGGGATAAATTAATCAAAGCTAAATCACAATTGTCAGTGTTTGTTTGGATTTTGATTTCCCCAAGATTATATGTACCAACCGATTTTCCGTCGTCACCTTTTGTATTAGTCGTGATGGGGAAATTGGATGTGAGAATCCCATGGAGGGTTTCAGAAAATGGGAAATTGATTTTATCCTTCTCCAAGCTGTGACAATGACAAAGTGGACCATTTTTGGGCAATGCGATTGCGATTGAAAAGACGCAGCAAATTGCATCAGCAGGAGTCAGATGGGATTTGAACATTTTTTGTAGCACAATTTTGTACGCACTTTGTGTGTTGTTGTTGTTTGGTTGGAATTGGAACTGAAACTGATGTGAAACTGTGGTGAAAAGGTCGACATGGGCGATGACAGTGTGGATTTTGTCATATACTCTGACTCCGACTGGGAATTTTCCGTCATTCTAATTATCTCTCGATATATAATAATAGGAATGGCGATATAGGCTGGGCTATATATTAATAAAATTAAATGTCCCATTCGATTCGTATGTCGTATCGCGTGTCAATTATGCCAAATGGTTTTTACATAATGATCTCAATTCCGCAGCCAGTTGGTTCCATTTTATTCGGCAATAATAAAATAATCACTCAAGGTATTTATATCATTAATTAAATGAGGAGAATTGAATTGAATTTACAAAGGATATTTCGACAGTCTTGGATTTTGATGAAAATAAAACTGGTAAAGTCAACATATTTAAGGAGTATTGTCGCCAAATGTCAGATTTTTTCATCCATAGGATCAGCTGTAATAGCATTTTGAAAATGTGGAAAAACGTGTATACAAACGGTGATCTTCGAAAATTAACAATTCTGATGTGTACTATACGACAATGTATAACCTTTTTTGTCACTTTTCGAAATTTTGAAACTAACCAAACGTCAGGTCAACTTTTGACTCCACAATTTGATGCAAAAAACTGAAAGGACATGGCAAACTTTGTTAGCCAAAAGGGTTTCTGTCAGGCTTTGATGAAATTTGGTGGAGACGATGACTAGGGGTCATGGAATGTCCCTGTAAAATATTAAACAAATCCTTTTGTCCCTTTGACCTGCAGAGGTCAAAACGTAAACCATAGGGGTCACTTGAGATCACGAGTAAAAATAGGCAAAAAATCATAAAAAAATCTTGACTATTTTCCGAAGAGACAGTGTCAAAATCTTTAACCGTTTGACCTCCAAGTGTCACTAAAGGGACTAAAAGGACAAAAATCAAAGTTATCCAAATTGTTCCGCAAAATAGCCAAACATACTCAGCAATACATGCTGATCCACGTTTGTTAAGAAATTTGACCACACTTGTCACTGCTTTGACCTCTTGATGCCCCAAAAAGGTCAAAAAAGGGTCAAATGTCAAAATTGCTTCGTGTAAAGGACAAAAGTTTTTAGAATTTCAAGGCGAACAACATTGATGAAGTGAATTTTACGAAACATTTATGGTCATTGACCTCCACAGAGGCCATCAAATGTAAAAAAGGTCAAATATGAAAGTTTTCCAAATTGCTTGGAGTAAAGACAAGACTGTTCACTATTTTCTGCTAAACAAGGTTATTGAAGCGAATTTTACAAATGGGATATTAAATATGAATGTTTCACCTAATAATGTTTTTAAGACTTTTGTACAAATGGTTATATATACATACATTATGCACCTAAATGTATTTCAAGGTAAATGAAACTATAGTTGAAAATGGAGGGGGTACTCCATTCTTATTATTTGAAGAAACATTCATTGAGAAAGTACTTAATGTGCCTTATTTAATTATGAAAATATTTGTAAACAAGTAAATAATCTTACATCCAAAAGCTGATAGTTTATTATGGAGTGAGGGAGAAAATCCATCAGATAACAAAGTAAGCTGTTGTTATGGGTCTCCAGATTTGCATTGTTACGTTCATTTCATGTCAAACCTATACTGTTCCACTAAATATAATTTAAAGAACTTTTAGACTTTATTTGAAGTTGACTTCAAACTGTGACTTAAATTTAATAAAGTTAAGATGACATGTCATTTATTTTTTACCACCTTTAATGGATATCTTGTCATTTAAAATGACTCGTTGTTTTGTTTTAATACTTTTAGTCTTAGTTTTTGGGGGATCAAGTGGTCAAATTTCTTAACAAACGTTGATCAGCATGTAATTCGCAGTATGTTTGGCTATTTTGAGGAACAATTTGGATAACTTTGATATTTGACCTTTTGATCACTTTCGTGACACTTGGAGGACAAACGGTTAAAGATTTTGACAATGTCTCTTCGGAAAGTTGATCAAGATTTTTGTCGGAATTTTTGCCTATTTTTTAGTCCATTTTTACTCGTGATCTCAAATGGCCCCTATGGTTTACGTATTGACCTCTGGAGGTCAAACGATTACAATGATTTTCTTAATATTTTACAGGGACGTTCTATGACCCCTAGACATCGTCTCCACCAAATTTCATCAAAATCTGATAGAAACCCTTTTCGCTAACAAGGTGGACCATGTCCTTTGTAAAAATTGTCTCTCTGATATATATAGGGAAATGGCATGTGTAGTGGTTTAGTTTTTGTGGAAATTAAAAAGACCATGACATTTTCATGGGTAAAATAAAAATAATATTCACGGTTTTCCTTCTCGTAAAGTGGGGTCATCATCATCATCATCATAAAAACTAAAATCTAAAATATAACAGTATGTAATTATCGCTTGGAGCCTTAGAAGGTTTCTGTTTTTTACGTCGAGCGCTAGTCCACTTTAATGCTTTAATTTGTGTTATATGTGAGCGATCGTGAGCGATCTTTTTGAAGCTATTTAGAACATTTTTAACTCTTTTATTATATAAGAATGTACAACTTTCCCTACAACATAAGTCTAAAATGCGGGAAAATACGGGAGAAATGAATATCACAAAAAGGTGCACATTTCCTTCAAAAAACAACGTTGCTTTCCTTTTGTTAGCATTTTTATATTTGATCTAATTTTTGTATTTTTCTTTGTTTAGCCACATTTCAGGTCTGAATATGTAATATCCATCTTCTTTTGCTTTTTCAAATTGTTCTTTAGTGAATTCTTTTCACGGGCACAGAAGAGCTTAAAGAACAGAAGGACAGCTTCATATAAAAACTTGAAACCATTCGCAAGTGATATAGGTATAGCCGATAAAGGGTTTCATCCAATAAGAGAGCTCCCAAATTCCCTCAACAACATTACCTTCCAATAATAGAAGGGACAAAATAAGTAAATGTCAAAATGTAAACCCATGAGTTTTTACATTCCTAAAAAACTCAAACCAAATTTCCTTTGGAATCCCTCGTGATTTTTTCAGCATGTTTATTTTTTTGAGGCAAATACTTCATTAATTAAATACGGATTTTCGCATAGCGATTTCAAAATGCGTCGCTGCATTTCGTGTCGGACAGTACTAGAACCCGGGAGCCTGTCCTACCATGTATTGCCCAAAGACAAAGAAAGGTAAAGAATTAATTTTAAGGACTCTATTTAAAATCTTATTTAAAACCTAATTTAAAACCTTTGATGTTATGTAAAATACATCACATTTTCTTTTCACCGACATAATTAATTTAAAGAGCCGTTTTAAAAATCTAAATTAAAATCTAAATGAAAAGCTTTGGCGTTATGTAAACTAAATTAAATTTCCAGTATCACGGCAATTCTGTGTGTTAAAAGTCTCGGTTTGGAAGATAAGACTGTGAGAAAGGGCTGGAAAATCTGCCAAAATCATTTTTTACCGCAAAACTATGTACAAAAGGGATTGAATAAAAAGTTGAGTCCGAGTGCAGTCCCCGTTCAACTTCTCATATCTGAAAGTATCAGAGTAGTGGACAATCGAGGTGGGAATTCTGTTGGAGGAAACTTGAGATGCGTCCGCCCAAAGCCAGTTGAACTTCAAATGCTTCATGATTCGGCCGGGCATTCGCCAATCAACTCAAAAACTCCTTCCACGTCCTCCGCCGGGATTTCACCGCTCGCTCGGGAAAATCTCCCGATCATTATGGCTGAGACTTCCCCACTCAACTTGGGATATCATTCCCCACCCACCCAGTGGATTTCTTCACTCCACATGGAAATTCCACCGCCCAAATCCACTAGGGTTTTCCCGCACATTTTGGACAATCTATCGAGCTCTTCTCCTGGGATTTCACCGCTTGTTCCGGATAATCCACCGACCATTTTGGCTGGTACTCCCCCGCTGTTTTGAAAATCCCTCCAAATCATCCAAAAGGCATTCATCCTCGTACCTGGAGAATATGCGGCCCATATCCTCTGCGGTGAATTCACCGCTCAACTCGGGCAATCTATCCACGCCCACCCAGGGGATTTCATTCCCATACCTGGAAATTCCACCCCCAATGTCCACTAGGATTTTCCCGCACATTTCAGACAATCCGTCGAGCTCTTCTCCTGGGATTTCCCCGCTTGTGCCGGATAATCTATCGACCATTTTGGATGGGATTTCCCCACTCCGTCTTGACAATCAACCCATATCATCAACAAGGACCTCATCCTCGTATTTGGACAATCCACAGCCCATTTTCTATGCAGGGATTTCCCCTCAGAGTTCTTCCGCTGGACTTTCACCACTTGCCCCAGATGATCCCCCGACCACTGCCGCTGGGATTTCACCGCTCATTCGGGAGCATCCTAACGGCCCAGGTGAGGGATTTCTGCGCACTCCTATGCTGCCCCCGTGGGATAAATTAAGGCAGCTTTGCAGAGAATTAAAAATTGTGAAGTAAAAATTGGCTCGAGTAACTGCTACACGTAAAGCACAGAGGCAGGAGCGATCAGTTTTTGCTATCTCCAAAACAATTGAACATGCATTTGGAAAATCAAATCCATTAACATCCGTCATTTTGTCTCAATTAAAGCGGGTTAAGTCAGTAGGAACTCCCCATTATGGCGACAAGGAAAAAACAATATCATTGTTATTGTACTTTTCTTGTGGTAGTAGAGGATTTCACACTTTAAAGGAATTTGGGTTTAAACTGCCGTCCAATTCAACTATTCACTCCTGGATTCGACGCAAAAAGTTTCGTCCGGGTATTAGTGAGGATGTTATGTGCACGTTGAAATCCAGACTTGAATTGTTGGGTGAGAAGGAACGAGATTGCGTATTACTTTGGGATGAAATGCACATAATGCAGTGTATTTCATACAATAGGTACATGTATGAATACGAAGGGATTGTGGACCATGGGGAATGTAAGAGGGAGGAAGTGCCTGCAAAACAGGTTTTAGTATTTATGATAAAGGGAATTACGAAAAATTGGTGTTTTCCAGTCTCTTTTTATTTTTCTGAGTCAGCGACCACAACAAACGATTTAATTTATCATGTCAATCACAATATTCGCGTCTTGAGTAAACTCGGATTTCGTATAAAAGCCACTGTTTGTGACCAAGCGGGACAAAATCAAGGTGTTTACAATGGTTTAGGTATAACGACAGAAAAACCGTGGACAGACCAATTCAGCTCACGAATATGGTGCTTTTACGATACTCCTCACATTATTAAAAATATTCGAACTAATTTGGAACGACACGGACTTATAGTAGAGGGTAAACATGTCGACTGGAACTATATTTACGACTTTTACATTAACGACAAAGACAGATACTTTTGTCAGGCACCAAACTTGAAAGACATGCATTTTTTCCCCAATGATTTTCAGCGAATGAAAGTCAAATTAGCCACACAGCTTTTCAGTCATAAAGTCGCTGCATGTATGAAAACCCAAATACAATTGGGTTATTTACAGGCCGAGGCAAAACCGACACAAGAATTTGTAAAAAGACTGGACAAAATATTTGACCTTTTGAATATGTCTAGTCCGACCAATTTTGACAAACTTTGGAAATCAGGATACTATGTTAAGAGTAATGCTAATGAGTTACGTTGGCACGCTGCCTGGGTTTCTACGTGGGTAATGAAGGACAAACTGTCAGTTGTTTCCTGTATTAAGGCACTGCAACAAAACTTAATTGCTATGGCGGATTTTGTAGAAAGTTGTGGATATGAATTTGTGCTGACAAGGAGAATTCATCAAGATAAACTGGAACATTTTTTTGGTTTTGTCCGTTCTCGGTGTGGCGCAAATAAAAATCCGTCAGCCACGCAATTTCGACAAATTTTCCGTTGGATTTTTATTTGGAATTTACTCAAATCCCCAGTTGGTTCGAACTGTGAACAGCTAAAAGACGACGAAGACGAAGACGAACAAAAAGGTAACATACTTGAAAATGGGGTGATACAACTTAAAGCATTTTTTGAGTCTAATTCATCGTCTGGTGACAGTACTAAAATTATTGATGACGACTGGATTGAAACAGAATCGGACGGAATAATTGAAGATGACATTCAAAATGACACAGAATTGAACAAGGCTTTCAAGTCATTTCTGACAGTACATACAAATCACACGTTTGACATTCTTGATGAGCAAGTAGCTACGTACATGGGCGGTTGTGCGGTGAAAGCTGTTGCCAAACGGCAAAATTGCTCTTGTACAGGGCTTTTGCAGTTTTTGCACGAGATAGAAGTTCCAGAGCTTTCTATTGACGAGACACTCACTTACAATAAATGTTATAATCCAGACTATTTCAAAATAGGCAGTTTCCCCCTTGGATTTCCACATTTGTTAAAACCGAAGGTGAAAAATGTTTTTCATGTGGTGTGTAAAACTTTTCCTCTTGCATATGAACAATCGTTAAATTGCAAAGGGATTTCTCAATTGTTCACATTTATTGCGAACCGCGGAGGAAATGTTTCAAGAATTTACGTGAAGCCATTTGTTTGCTTACATATACACTTGACGACAAAATATAATATGG
>JAIUND010003872.1:0-14037 GCA_034699125.1 Gisinianus flammeolus | reverse complement strand
TCTGGTCTTTTTCCATCATAACTAACTGTTCCTGAAAGTTGGGTTCAGTTCTCGCACCAACATTTCCGGACTGTCATGATAACTCCTGGAGCTACTTATTTACAATTCTTTTCACTAACCTCTTACTTTACATACACAATATATAGCCCATGTTTTTGAACATATTGAAATGCAAAAAAGTTAAAAAAGTTACGCGACTTGTTCCTCTATGCACAACTTGCAATTATAAATTCAAAATACATCACGTATAATATATTTATATATAGAAGAAAAGGGGTGATATAAGCAAACCTAGTTTTAGAGTTATAGCGCTTTGACTATTCTCGGCTGTTTGGCGCCGAAATACGTTTCTCAATGATTTTAAATTTCAGAGCAAAAAACAAATCATCGGTTTACTTTAATTTAGAATTTTTGAAGAAGTTAGAGTCCAGAAGGACGATTTTAAAATACTTTTTATCAGTAAATAAAGTTTTAACTTGTCCTAAAATATTCTCCATGCTCTGTTGTCCATAAATATGCAGAAAAGTGGATTTGCTTATCGTGAACTGCAGATGAAATAAAAAGGAAGAAAATTACACAAAACTGTAAATGCTTCAAAAAATTTGTAGTTGTAGACGTGAAAATTATGAAGCAAACCTGTATTTCACTTTTTGACATTTTTTTAAATTTTTTCGAATTATTGCAATTCGAAAACTTCAACAATGACACACAAAATGATTATTACTAAGAAAACAATGCTGTCAATTAAAAATCGGCCTATCTCAAACTTAATCTAAACTTAAGACAAAACAGAAAAAATATTCAAAAAAACTTTTTTTTCGAAATTTTAGACGAGAACAGCAAAAGGTTGAATGCTACGTACATATGTAGCCTGCATAGACAGAGTTCCGACAAAGTTAGGAGTTTGTAAAGAAATTGCAAAAGTGTTTGTAATTACTTTACAAATTTTAGTTAAATTCAAACAAAATACATGACAATTTCCTTCTTGTGTTTTTTCGAATTGCATAATCCTCATGACAGGCCTTGGCGTCAAAGCGGCCACAACACAGGTAAACGCATAAATCTTTTAAACTCATACTATCGTGTTTTGCCTCTATGCTCCTTGCAGACCGTCTATATATTTCACGGAGGACAACTTCGGTAAAGAATTGACGGTAACAAACTTGAAAAAAGTTATGGCGTATTCTACTTCTGCAAACACTTTCACTGGCACTATTGGAACTCAGACGTTCCGTCCTGTAGTGGTACCCTTGAACAGGGTCAAACTCAAGTACTATATATACAGCTCCACAACTTATGACTGTTCCACAGTCCGTACGCATGACTGTTTTATGTCTGTGTCGTAATTATTACTAATAAGATTCTATTTATTTCTGTGTACTCTTTCGTCCACACAGACCGACTACGGAGCAGAGATCCATCAAAAAGAGTCGACGAAGCACTGCTCCCAAACGTGGACTAGATACTGGGGACGCAGAGGTATATACGATAAGTTTACAATCTGTTTTCGTAAACCAACGAGTCTATGCACTTTCATAATAAAACATTCATAATTAATATATACGCAAGCGTCAATGCTCTAACCGTGTGTGTCTGTTCAGGGTGTACAACAAGCGCAACCCCTTCGACAAATCGTTGATTATAAAGCACTGCTTGTAGAAGCCTCTGAGGATGCAGACATTAAATCAGCCGTGGCTGGCATTGAAAAGTTGATGAAGAAGGTAATACAAACTTTTCAGAGAAATTTTAAGACACATCTACGCCTAGACAAAGTGCAAATATTACTTTACATACTCAACTTTATATCCTCACACACACAACTACATGTTTATGTTATGTGACTGTGTAAGTTTACTAGAGGTACATGATGTTTGTGTACCTGTATGTGTTTTCAGTAGGGACCCGTCAAGCACTCATTCAAGAGGTATTTTAATGGCTCGGAAAACAAGGTTATCAATACTTACTTACAAGCTGTGAAAACCTGGCGGCAACGTATCTGGAAGTTGTACCCTCCCAGTACTAGGCCAGTTGGTAGCTATTTGTGCGTCCTCGGTGGATATGGTATAGATCATCCGGGGTGTACCAAAAAACGGAAAATGGGTCTTCGAAAACACATTGCTGGACTTCATTTTGATGCTAGAAAAGCATTTCCCGATTGTGTACACTTCAACGCAGTTGATGCTGCGGTTTTCCAAAAGCACGTCAAGAAGAATACTTGCTCCAAAAATAAAAAGGTGTGTGTGGATTTATTGTTTCCTTTTACATTACCGATTTTCATATAGACATTAAATACATTAAAAATTGCAAGGAATTGCATTTATAGGGGTTTTTGATAGTAGGGCAAAATTACTACAACATGTGTGTAAGCACTTCAAACTTAAAATATATACTTCGCAGTTCAGTTCAGCATTTTGAACTTTTCCAAAAAACTCGTATGACGTTATTACAATAATAACATCATTATTATACTAAACAGTTTTATAAACAATTGTATGTGCTTATAGGGGTCAAAATTTGTTTCCGCTATTTGTATTTTCTTTAGTTTGAACATAGTTCGGATTTTTAGTTTGAAACAAATACCAGGTCATCGGATCAAGAAACAAATCTTCTATTTCCCATATCAATAGCAAAATATCCTGAATTTATGCGGAGAGTGTACATTCGGCCCCAATACAATCGTTTATAACAAAAAACCAACCAAATTTGTAGTATTAACTATTATCAAATAATAGTACTACTTTTACGATTTCATTGGGGGCTTAATTATATTTTGCCTAAGTATAGGGAACCCATATGCCACATGCATAGACGGGAGCATTATTAACACCATAAACTTCACAAACCCTAATGTCACCTCATTCTTTGATATTACTCACAGGACAAGGGGGGTTTCCCTCTGGACTTCAAAGTTCGCAGGCTTAAAAACAAGAAAAATCCTGTTTCATCTTCATCATCAGATAACTCGTCCACAAGTTCTACTAACGGCAATAAATTCGTTACTGAGGCAGCTTCAAGTTCGGATGATTCAGAGGATTCCGATGAGTCAGATGCTACTGTGGCATCTTGTAGTGTCTTCAAATCGAAAGCTGTCGTAAAGCAGTATCAACCACCAAACGGGGAGTCAATTCAGCCCCCAATGCTAGGCCTGTTTATGCCATCATCAACATCAACGACAGCTCAAGTAGACGACGACGACGACAAAGTCGTGGAAGATATTTTAGAGATAGCAAATAGCATTCAATCGAATTCAGAATCTGGTGCAGACTCTCCACACACTCAGGTACGTCAACAAAGGAATGCATAGACATAGAAGTGTGCACTATACAATCACAATTTTTTCGTTCTCTATATGATCTCATATAGGCAGTCAAAGTTCTAAACCAAAGTATATATACATCCCGTTTTAACTTCTAGGACGAGAGGAAAGCAGATATTCTTATTAATTTCTCTGTCACCGGAGAACCACCATCAGATTTAACTCCTGATTTAACACACTTTCTGCACCTGGAGATGACTTGCAAAGGCAACAAGAATATTGAATCCTTCGTTAAGGCTGTCACCTACAAACCAACTGGGATCTATAGCCATAAATATATGCGTAACTGGTTTTGACTTTTATTTTCACTACAATGTGTATAACAACTGTGTAATCATGTAGAGTTCATCGTGAATGACATCAAGTTTGATTCTATAATTGCACAAATGATTGTCTTTACTTCTGTTACAGGCCGCTATAGGAGACCATTCCAATTCGAAATGTCCTTCGGGAAAGAATTTCTCTTAGAAATTGAAGTACGTACAGCGTTTATTCGCATACTGGATAACATTCTGTACTAATGACATGCATGTGACAACTGTTCGACAGTACTACCATTGACTTCCTACACGGACAAATATATCCTTAAGAAACCATACACGAGTTAATTACCTTTTGTATGTCTATATACGGTTTCAACTAACTACAAACGAATATACGCGGGTAACCCTGCCAGTGGTGCTTAGTCCAGAGGAGGGCGACAGTGGGCAGCAGCACACCACTGTAACTGTACCAGTGGAATTATATAAACCGGTCTCGAGCACTTCTCAGAATCCTTCTTCAATTTCTTCTTTGTCGAAGAGCCGGGACGTTCCTAGTGCTAAAGGAGCTACAATCTCCAAGAAACGTCTTGCACTTCGGTTCAAGAAGCTACCGAAACGGAAGAAGCTACCGAAAAAGAAGATTGCAGTTGGCAAGAAATTTTCTCCTGAAGGACAACAAAAGGTTACTCAACGGGAAGGAAATTCTAGGACCTCCGTCACCAAAAGGAATACGTTGACATCAAAAGTCAATGAAGCCAAACTCTCTACGTCTATACCTTCATCAATCTACCTGCGATAGAGTACGTATCAGTCGTTAACATAACATTAGTGCCACTTTTTACTCTTTTATTAGTAAATTTTTGTATGGAACTACTAAAGAACTTGACATTCTTGTGCTTCGTGCGTTAATCCTCTTTCAACATTTGTGTTGCAGGTACCTTTTAAGCAACAGCAGAAATTAAAAGGTTACAAAATTCCAAAATTTGCAAAAGGAGGATCTCCAGAGATACTTTCGATTCACAAAGCTACAACAACCTCCTCCACGGTCAGACGACGAAAAGAGAGGTTCATACACTCTGCTACTAAAGTTGTTCCAAAACATTTATCCACTCCCGGTGCCATTTGCAGGGAAATCCTTGAGAAAAAGGTGAGTCGTACAATTGACATTTATTAGGAAAATTCAAATAATAATTTGCATGCATTCATTTAAGCAGTATGACGATGAAGCTATACCACTGGGTTCTGTATTCGCTTCGTCATATAATTAATTTTAGCTATAGAAAACCAAATGCTCACATATATATATAAATATATATGTTATTCGTTTGGACACTCACGTGTGTATATAGGTACAAAGTCAAAGTAGACTAAGTCGGAGTACTCCTAAATCTACTCATCGAGGGCGTACAATTCTGACTACTCAGGGTTCTTCAGTCTAATCAGCGGAACCCCTCGCCTGATGTTGTGTGAGTCACTATGCATACCGTACAACTTCAATGAAATTATTATTTACGTATTTATTTTTTAATATACAAGACCGCAGTATTAAACCGGTACAAGTTATGTACAGTTCTAGTGCTTGTGTCTGCGTGTTGATGCACACAGTACTGTAGATTTACTACAATAATTGTTTTTGTAATCACTAAATACGCAGGGATAGATTCTCGAGAAAACAATCGAATGCCCAAGAAGCAACTATTGCGAGTACTTTTGAAGTCGATGAAGAGGATGAGAAGGAACATACTGACTTCAATGACGTCGTCATGAGGTTTTATTTCATTATATATAACTTTATATTCACGTAACATCACTATATGTACTGCTTGGTTGTTGTGTGTCCACAATTCAATAGTCCTCTATGCGGAATCTAGTCCTATTAAACCCACACCAGATTTTTTGCACGTTATAGTCTTTGTTTGCATACCCACAGGATGCGCAACCTATCTCATAATGTCTTGAACCTAGCGATTCCGGCTTTCAATGAAACAGTGTATAAAGAAGTTTTACCTAGTGCTTCGGATGAAAAGGACTTCAGGTTACATTTTTATTAACTTCATATCCTCATATCCTCATATTATAGTGCTTGCTGTTGTGTGTCCACAATTTAAAAGTCCTCTATGCACAATCTAGTCTTCATACACCCACATCATTCTTTTTTAACATTATATTGTTTCTTTGAATATCCGCAGTAGGACCAACTCATCTGGAGAACCCTTGAACCTCACGGCTCATGACTTAACTCTATAACTAGATAAAGAACGTGGACTTAGTGATCTGGATGACGCGGATTCAAGGTTTCATTATTTATATTAACTTCATATCCAAATATAACTTCCATCCAAATGCAATACGCATTATAGATGGCTTGTTTCCAAACTTTAAGGCTTTTGTTTATGCGCATTGTAATCCTAAAGTAATCATAAAATTCTGTTACAAGAATGACATTAATCTTTCTATACATACACCCACGTGGGTGTATGGTTCCGTCAGCAGCCAACTGCAAATAGATTTGGAGAAAGAGATTGAAGTACAAAGTACAGAATATGATTCAAGGTATTATGTGTATTAACTTCATATCCGAATACAATCAGTTTATAGTACTTGGTGTTGTGTCCACAGCAGTCTTTTTAACATTATAATTTTTCTCTCAATACCCACAGTTTGAAGAATCCGAATGTCATCCCGTCAAATCCTCAAAACTCTTTAGCACTGGATGCAGATAAAACTGGGGTGTCGGATTTGGAGGATTCAAGGTTTAATTTTCATTAACTTTATATCCAAGACATGGTTGTGTTTCCAAATTTTACGACTTGTCCATGTAATCCTAAAATAACCAAAAAAGTCTGTTAGAACAATGAAACTATAACCTTCCTGTACATACACCCACAGTTACGTCTCCAGCAAATTGTTAGTTGTTCTTCAGGAAGAGATTGGAGAATCCAACCAAGACGTCTACTTTGGAGATGTTGCAGGCCCGGTAGAAATTGAACCAACGACGGTAGCTAACCTGACCGTGGAAAACATCTTTAAGGTGTAAGAAGTTCTTGACGAAGAAAGTGAAGATTTCGAACCCGAAATCGGTTCTACTGGTGGTTCTAGCACGAGTTAAGAAAGGTTTTGTTTTTATTAATTCTATGTCTATATATTCAAATATTATCAGTATACCTATATCTATATATATAGTGCTTGGTGCTGTGTGTCCACAATTTAATAGTCCTGTATGCGCAATCTAGTCTTCGTACACCGACATGAGACTTTTTGAACATTACATATAGGATATAGTCTTTCTTTGCGTACCCGCAGTATGCACAACCAATCTGACAACCCCCCGTTGAACTTCCCGAGTCTGGAATTTACTCTATACCAGGGGCTAAAGAAGGTGTAACTATAGTTCTCCGGAAGAAGACGATTTAAGGTTTTATTTATATATTCACTTTTCATATATCCAAATACCAAATATAATGCCCTCCAAATGCACACCAAACTTTACGACTTGTCTATGCACATTGTAATATTAAAATAACCACAAAATATTCTGTTTCAGCAATGACACTAATCTTTCTGTATACCTAAATATGCCATCAGTTTTGTCAACAGCAAGTTGGAAATCGTTCTTGAGGAAGGGATTCCAGCAGGATGTAACCAAAAAATAAGTCCACATTGTTGGATGATGCCAATCCACACTCACTCACTTAAATATACGTATAACGGAGCATTGAGTGGATTGGGTGGATTGTCTTGCGATGAAAAAAACTGAAATTTAATTATTTTCTGGATTACTATTGTTTATAATTACTATAGGTATTATAATTAATGTACAAAAACATGAACATTCACAAACATTAAATCTATATGTACATTGCGATTTTAGTTCTTTTTTCATGTACATACGTGGATATATAAGTGAATTGTCTTGCAATGAAAAAAACTGATTCTTTTTATTATGGTATTATTATTAGTATATTTGTAATTTTTAATTTACATGACATATGATAACTACGATAGTGAGTAATTAGTAGTGTATAGTCATCAATGATGTGTAAAGAAGTTTTGTCACCCAAAGCAAAACCTTTCGAATTTTTTTTTATCTGGATATATACACACAGGAGTGTTCATAATACCTATAATTCAAATTCTGCAACTATATCTACTATTGAAGTCTACTAATAAATTTTGCCGTTGGAAAGCGAGATATCCGAAACTATGCAAGCTGGATTCAAGTTGTATTTTCCCCATTTTTCATTTACATTCTGACATGATTTATCGCCCATTGTATAGGCGCTCAAGTGTCCCTATCCCAAATTTTTTTTCATGAGACACCTAAAAAAAGTGAAAAAATCCGAAATTTCAACTTTCACTTTTTCATCTTTGAAAAATTACAGAAGGTTCAAAATGGCTCCGAACCCTTCTGTAATGCATTTTGGGATTTCAATAACATGTTTTCTATATATGAAAATGGGTGAGACACCAATCGAAATCCCCAACTTTGCCATATTTCAGAAAACATAGAAAAATCCGTGAAAAATTGACTTTCCAAAATTTCACGCGTGTCCCAATTGTTTTCACAGTTTTGGGTATTCTGGCGGGAACTATAGTTTTTCCGAAAGGTTTCATGCTGGGGGTTGGACGAATTTGTATCCGCACCACCGAAACCCCCAAACAGAAAAAAATTATCGAAATAATTCGAATTTCGATAATTCCTAGTTATCAATTTTAGCATAATTTAAATTCAAAAATGCACATTAAGTGTCACGTTTAGAATCACATTCGACCCAAATCGACCAAATATGACATGTCCGTCTCAAAAATGACCTCAGAGTTGGGTTCCAAGTGACCCTTGACCAACTTTTCAAAAAAATTTGAATTTGCCCAAAATCCGAAAAATCGGGGAAAATGAAGTTTGACCTCCGACATGTTGGTCATTTCAACTCCGAATCAGCTCAAAACGTCAGAATACACGTAGCTGCATCTGTAGACGATATTCTGAAAGTTTAGGGAACATCAGACAACGGTGGCAAAAATTTAGAAATATGGAGAAAGTCCACTTTCACCACTCAAAAATGCCAATTCAAAAATTCACCATCGGTAGTACATTTCGGGTCCTGAACCATCCGTATAGGACAAATATGACCTCGCGGTCACGAAAATGACCACGAAATTGCGATCAGAGTGTCAACTGTCAAGTGTGACCTTTTCTGACCCAAAATCATGCGCGGTTACCCAGACGACTTTCTAACGGAATTACGGAGTAATTCAGTCACCTTCCCACGTAACGAGCTCGGGCGAGTGAAATTGGGCAAGAGAAATTGCGAGAGTGAAAGTGGGTGGAAGAAAGCTGGCAAGTGAAAGTGCTTGATTTGAATTGTGCGGTTTGTCTCTACGGGAAGCGTCAACGAGCGAAAGTGAAAGCGAACGAGCGAGAGGGAAAGCGAACGAGCGGGAGTGAAAGCGAACGAGCGAGAGTGAAAGCGAAAAAGCGAGAGTGAAAGCGAACGAGCGAGAGTTTCAGGCGCAAAATAGGGTGAAAACACGTGAAAATTCACGTAAATCGAGCTGAAGCTCCCCTATTTCGGGTCCCTTGATTTTGAAAAAGTTCCTCTCCGACTTTAAATCATGTCCTCTTGCTGTGGGACGCATTTAAACACAATTATGACCCGTTTGGGTCAAAAGTGACATGCAGTCACCAAACCCAAGCGACTTCCTCCGACTTTCTCCAACATTCACCTCGCCAGGTCGCCTATCCAAATCAAATCAAACCGAAAGCTATATGTAGCTGTGAGACGAATATTCTGACGCCTCAACAATGTGGGTGAAAGTCAACTTTCACCCTGCCCCATTTGGAATTTTTTTAAAAACCCTATGCAAATCCGCAATTAAATCGACACTCGGACGATTTAATGGTGAAAGTAAACTTTCACCTTAGTTTGTGTGAAACGGCGAGAGCCAATGCGCATGCGCGTCGAGCGAAGCGCGGCGAGCGGTGCGCACGTTGTGCAAATACCACCTGTGCACCAAAACACGAAAAACACGAAATACCTGCTGCGCGATACGACGCGCAGCAGGAAGCGCGGTACGCTTTCATTGGGCGCTTTCACCGGGCGCTTTCACCGGGCGCTTTCACCGGGCGCTTTCACCCTCCGCTTTCACTGGACGATTGGAGATAGCCAAGCGCACGGGGGCGTCGCGCAGAGCGCGACGACCGGAGTGCGCGGCGTGGGTTTTTCAGGTGAAATTTTTTTGTCGCCTGACAAGTACCACAGGACAGTTCACCGGTGGACCACGATACGCTGTCTCGAGGCCGCGCGAAATTTGTCACGCGGGGCAGGTTTCTAGTCTATTAACTAATGCCGTTAGCTTTTTTTCCCGTTGCCACGCGAGATATCCGAAACTGCTCATGCAACATTCCCCATTTATTTTTCCCATTTTTGTCCTATGTGTTGACATGATTTATCACGGGGTCTAAAGGGGCTGCGGTCATTTGAACCCCAAAAAAATTTGAGAAAACACCTCAAAAACGTGAAAAAATGAGAAATTTCTTTTTGTAAAAATCCTCGCGTTTGACCATGGTTTTCGGCCAAATCGGACAAGCCCCGCCCCCAAATCCATTTTTCGACATATTTGACATATGCTCTTTCTAAAATTCTAAATATGGAGCCTTCACGATCTCAAACCACTCCACACGATTTATTTCAAATTCAATTTCACGTCCCCGCGCCAATCACCCAAAATCCCGTTGCCACCCAATAACGGTCATCGACAGTCTAGGACCCAAATAACCGTTTTTCCGAAGGAGTCTAGCAAAGTGACTGTGCAGCGCTTATTCTGCACCACCGGAAACCCAAAACACAAAAAAATATCGAAAAAACTAAAATTTTCAATATTTTTTTCATGCCAATTTTTGCCAAAATCGAATTCAACAGTGCACCAAAGTGTCACTTTACGAACTTAATTCGATTCATATCCACCAAATCCGACCCCGCGGTCTCAGAAATGACCTCTGATTTGGGATACGATCGATATTTCTGTGACTTTTGGTGATTTGACCGAATTTGGCCAAAAATATCAAAATTGGAGAAAGTCAGCTTTCACTTTGCAGAATTTGCTCAATTTTAATTCGATACCCGTAAAATCCTCTGCAAACGTAGATGCACATGTGCCTCAGATATCCTGTCAATTGAAGAGCCATCGGAAACCCCAAATCGGAGAAAAATTAAAAAAAACCGAAAATTCGCTTTTTGGTTGGTGACTAACAAAAAGTGAATCCAAAAATTCAACCAGGACTTGACTTTTGGGGCCGATAGCCATCCGTATCCACTAAATTGGTGAGCGCGGTTCCGAATCTGACCTTGAAATTAGGATCCGAATGACCCTTCTACCACTTTAACCCATATGGACACCTGGCGCAAGGGAGCGCGAAAACATCTGAAAATTCATTTAAATCGACCAGAAGGTCCCCTATTTGGGGTCGACTGGCTTTCGAAATGTGCCCATCCTACTCCACACCTAGTCTTTTTGATACAGAACCCATTTCAACGCCATTCTGACCCGTTTGGGCCAAAGGTGACCAGTGGTCGACCAACCCAAACTCTAGAATTTCACGGAATTATCGCCACCGCCAGCGATTTCACCGGGCTCTTTCACGGGGCGCATTTCATGTGTGATCCAACGGTTGCCCATCATACGCAATAGCACGGGTGACGCTAGGCCGCGCGATTTGGCGCGCGGGTTTGGACGCTAGTCTACTATTGAACTCTACTAAATTATTCAAAAGTCGGCGCGCAAGCATTTTTTTGTCTCACCCTTCACGATCCCGCCTAACTAAATTTTTGTGTTCCCATTCATTGGGAATCTGCTGAAAGCATCCATTTGGCCATGCGAAACTTGGTTTTTAATTTGTCCCATCGGAAAGGTCAAAAAAAGTGAAAAAAAACGTCTTTCTTTGAAAAATTTCCGTGTCCACCCCGTATTTTTGTCAATTTTCAACCGATTCACCCCAAACATTATTTCTGCTGACGAACACGTCCAAGCGGAGTGCAGAAACCCATTGGGATCATTTGGGGGACACATTCGGCTGATATCTCACCCGGAATATCTAAAAATTAAACTTTTTTCAAAAAAATCCACATTTATGTTTTGCTCAGAATAGTGCAAAATCCAACTAGCTGCCCAAATTAGTGTTAACGGTCAACATCAAGTCCATTTTAAACTATGAGGACCATTGTGACCTCATTGTGACCCCTACGTATCCCACAGTTTGTCCCAGCAGCCATGACCCAAAATGACCGGAAATCGAAAAAATAGCAAAAAAAAAAATTTCCTTGTGCGCGCGAGATATCTGAAACTAAGAAAGTTGGATACCTGTTGTATTTTTCTTATTTTCTCTCATGTTCTGACATGATTTATTGCCCAGTGTACGGGCGCTCAAGTTACCCCAACCCAAAAAAATTTTCATGAGACACCTCCAAAAAGTGAAAAAACTCGAAAATTGAACTTTCACTTTTTCAACTTTGAAAAATTCCAGAAGGTTCAAAATGGACGCAAACCGTTCTGTAACGCATTTTTCCGGTTCAATAACGTGTTTACTGTATGTGACAATGAGTGAGACCTCCATCGACATCTAGAATTTTTTCATTTTTAACAAAACGTGCGAAAATCCGTGCAAAATCTACATTCCAAAATTTCACGCGTGTCCCAAATTTTTCCACAATTTCGGGTATTTTGGCGGGAACCATCGTTTTTCCGAACGATTTCATGCCGGCGGTGAGCCGATTTTGTATCCGCACCACCGGAACCCCCAAACACGGAAAAATTATCGAAATAACCCAAAGGCCAAATTTTGCATGGTTTAAATTCAAAAATGCACCTAAAGTGTCACTTTTGGAATCGTATCGATCCAAATCGACCAAATATGACATGGCGGTCTCAAAAATGACCTCAGAGTTGGGATCCGAGAGACCCTTGACCCACTTTTCAAAACTTTTGGAATTTGTCCAAAATTCGAAAAATCTGGGTAATCCCACTTTCCTCAGGCAACAGTCAGCCATTTTGTGTCCGAATGAGCTCCGAACGCCTGAATATTTGCGGGTGCATCTTAACCTGATATCCTGAAAGTTTCAGGACGATCGGACCACCCTTGCGGAAATTGATTATTTTTGGAGAAAGTCAACTTTCACCATCAAATACGACTATTAAAAAATTCATTACCATCAACACTTTTTGGACCGTTAGCCATCCAAATGGACCATATCTGACTTCGTGGACACGAAAATGACCTCAGATGTTGGATCAGAGGGTCAACAGTCCAATGTGACCTTCTCTGACCCAAAGCCAAGGGACGTCATCCAGACGACTTTTCCGCGAAATTGTCGACTGCTTACGTCAGCACCCAATGTAGCATTTAACTGGGCACTTTCCGCAGGCCGTTTCACCAGGAGCTTTCATTAAGTGGACGATCGGAGATATGCACTTGGAGTTCGGCGACTTTCTCCGACTTTCACAGCTGAACATTCAAATACCACGGCAGGTAGATCATTTGAAGTAGATTGGGTTAGCGCGTTTGTAAGAGAATCGCGCTGAAACACTTTAGCTTGGTTTGTGAAAGTGAATTTTCACCCTGCGGCGATCATGTTTCGAGAACCCAACAAAACTCCATATTTAAATCGACAAAGGTCATGGGCAAAGACGTTTGTCCTTGACCAAACTTTAGGTTGGTTGGTGAAAGTCGACTTTCACCGTGTGGCTATCGTTTCAAGGAAACCAAACACGATGCCGCGAATGAAGCGCGGTACGCAGTGCGACACAAAGCGCGGAACAAAGCGCGGGCGAAAGCGCGAAAGGAAGCGCGGAGGTTAGGTTGCAACGTTTGTAGGAGAATTGCGCAGACAAACTTCAGCTGGCTTAGTGAAAGTCAACTTTCAACCTGCGGCGATCATTTTTGGAGACCCCAGCAAAACTCCACCTCGAAGTCGACAAAAACGACGCGCAGACGGAAGCACGGTACGACGCGCAGACGGAAGCACGGTACGACGCGCAGGAGGAAGCGCGATACGACGCGCAGGAGAAAGCGGGATACGACGTGCAGGAGAAAGCGCGATACGACGCGCAGGAGAAAGTGGGATACGACGCGCGGGAGAAAGCGCGATACGACGTGCAGGAGAAAGCGCGATACGACGCGCAGGAGAAAGCGGGATACGACGCGCGGGAGAAAGCGCGATACGACGCGCAGAAGGAAGCGTAGCAGAAAGCGCGATGCGGCGCGCGGGAGGAAGCGCGATACACTTTCTCCGGGAGCTTTCAACACGCGCTTTCACCAGGCGCCTATACTGGGCGCTTTCACCAGGCGCTTTCCCCAGGCGCTTTCACTGAACAATTGGAGATAGCAAAGCGCGATACACTTTCTCCGGGAGCTTTCAACACGCGCTTTCACCAGGCGCCTATACTGGGCGCTTTCACCAGGCG